>CAUYSK010106080.1:0-75966 GCA_963575035.1 Avahi laniger
TTCACCAGAGCATACTTAAACAACCGCCCCTCCGCATTCTGGGTCTTCCGCATAATGTAAGCTTGTAGGGAACCCCAATAAAGCACTGTCAGAAGAACTCCTGTTGCCGCGTCTTCCTTGCTGGCGAGGCGGGCGCGACACATACTGATTTTTGCTTTGTACATATGGCAGTCAAACTTCTCAGGTCTGTCCCAGACTAAGTCTTTGGTCTTTTGTCACCTCTGTAAAATCCAGGAAGCCCTCTCCCCTTGTTGTGGTTCCTGTATTTCAAGTTTGGCCAGAAGAAGGACAGAGCAGAGCTGTGATGAGCTGTAGCACACTATTCAGCAGGCAGCAGGAGTGGCCTTTTATGGGGAAGATCAAATGGGTCCATATAAAAGAGGATTCTCCCATTTTGAACTTCTCTCTTCTGAGTTTTGTTTGAAGCATGATTTGTTAGTATCCTTCCTTGATCCCCCTGCAGGTCATCATACTGATTGCTTTCAGAATGTGTCTCGTAGCCGTGAGCAGGGGCAGAGGAATGCTGCATGGAATTTTGCTAAAATACAGACCTCCGATCCCATGTACCATAAAATCATCATTAAAAAACCAAACTCTTATCAAGCACATCTTGTAAGATAGGCACCGTGCAAGATGCTTTCCTATATATCCACTCCCTTATTTTGGTCATTAATTCTCTTTCCCACTGCAGGTTTTGCCCAACATTCTATGGTAATGTCCAGACCTATGGCGGATCCCGTATGCCTTGTTTCCATCTTCCAGATCCTGAGTCCAGCCTCCTCCTCACTATACCTCTGCCGCGCTGTAATACTTCTATGTCTAAGTTACCTATGAGAACTTTTCCGTATTTTTAGTTTTATTCGATGGTTTGACATGCGGGTACATTTGAAGGGCCTTCAGGCCTCGAGGACCCTTTGGGGTGTAATATGAGAACTTCCTAGCGTGAGTCCCACCTTCCATGGAAAAGCAGTCCTGTGAGGAGCATATTATTGACCCCACACCTATTCCAGAAAATGTTTATTGAGTACATTCTCAGACACTGAGATTATTATCATTGTTATTTATTTTTTATTTTTTTATTTTAGCATATTACAGGGGTACAAATGTTTAGGTTACACATATTGCCTTTGCCCCATGCGAGTCGGAGCTTCAAGCACGTCCATCCCCCAGATGGTGTATACAATACTCCTGTATTCATCATACTTAAGAAGAGCAGTAAGTGGTGTTTACTACAGGACCTAAGAGCTCTTAATGCCGTTATAGTCCCTATGGGACCTCTACAACCCAGTCTTCCCCAGCTGTCTTTAATTCCAAGAGATTGGCCTTTGATTATAATTGAGTTAACTTGGGGAAGAGGATATGCTTGTGTTCAAACTTCCACAGGTCCCTAGTGGTTCCCTTGCAGATGCGTTCGCCTACATCACGAGCTGGGTTCCATAAATAAAACGTCTCTCCCTCCAGCTGCTGCCTTCGGGGGTCCCACATAACACCATGACGGCGCCCAAGATCACGTGGGGTAAATTGAAACAACTAGAGACACAGGCTTCAGCTATGATAACACAATTGGGGCCTCCTCCTGCCCCTGGGAACGCTTTTCTGGTGTATATGGCTATTGTTGCCCTTACATAATAGCAGTCAGGTACCCCTGAGGGCTGCTTTGCAGCCTGTTTTTCCTTTTATTTCTCCCAGGCAGTACAGCCACAGTTTACTGGGCTCATGTATTAAACCCACCTGTGTTTATGTCCCTAACATGGTGGGACTCGGAGATCCCTCTGTCTACCAATGACCGCACGTGGATTGGAGGAGTATGGTTGCCTCCATGTTCCTGGCAGAGAAATGGAACAGACTGACTTAATATCAGAGTCAGTAGTTTATCGTTCCTCTAACCCTCCTGTGTGTGTTACCAACTTACACAATACAACATGGTGCATTCCCATGACCACCCCAAAACATCTATGTTGTCAACCGGTCATGCTTGGTCTAGACACTTTCTGTCTTTTTTACTTTCTAGGACGGATTCGCCAATTGACCTCCCAACATCATTATAAAAAGACACTGGTTGAAGCTTATGTCTCTCTTTCTCCTACTCACCCTCCGTCTCTAATTTTAAATAAACAAAAAGGGGGACATGTTGGGGCTGAGCCTAAAAGAAAGGATGGATGGATGGAAAGAACGTGAGCAGGGTGAATGAAGGGTCAGGTGAAAATGCCTGCTCGAAGCTGCTTGTTTGCTGAGTGCAAAAGTCAGCTGAAAACAGCTGACCTGTATGGGAGTTGTTAAAGAAATTAGCAAATGGCCCTGACCTTTTGCACGTGTTCTTGGAAGTAAATACGGGAGGACGTTAGCCGGGGTGGCCATTTTCTCCTTCAGACGTTGGCTTCACTCCTTCTCGCCGAACACTATGTGTTTCAGGTAATTATTCCTTTGCTATCGAGGTCAGGAGTGAAAAGCTGCCACTACATTCATCAGTTAATTTTTGATTATTTATACATTTGTATTTTTGAAAATCGTAGAATAGTCTGCTTTGCCTTGGAAAGAAGAGCATCAATAACATCAAATGGTTGATTGAGAAATCTGTTTACTAGTTTATTGTCATATACCTTAAAGTTTCCCCCTTAGACACTAGCATAATTATATTTCTGTAACCTGTGATATTTTCCTGGTGATCATAGGTGTAAAGCCTAACTTAAAGGTGAAACCAAGATTTAGTTTGTTGATTGGATTTAATTACTATGAAATGAATTTTAATCTTCTGATAGTCTGAGAGAAATGTATTCATTAAATGTAGCTCGACCAATTCTGTTTCCTCTGCTGTTTTAGAATAAGGTACCTATGATGGCGATAATACCTAACGTTTATTATGTTGCTTTTATAGTCACTGGGTGTTTTCACAGGTATAATCTCATTTAGGTATGGTCTCTGTTCTCAAAAACCTTACATTGAATAATTTGGAGAGAAAACCTAACATATGTAACTATTCGAGAAGTATTAAGTGTGTTGTATGTGAATTTAAATATGAGAGAAAGAGAGAAAGGTTGATACAGGTTAAATAAATCTCATTAAATGAGATCAGCCTACTTCTGCCTCTGGTTGGCTTTATAAAAAATGTATTAGCTGAACTTCCCTGTACTCAGACCATAGGACTATTAGCTCACCAAACTTTGATTTATCAGAGTGGAAGAGGTTGTTCATGGACTCTCCAGATACAGGACATACCTGTACCTAATCACCTTTGGTTGATTAATTCATTTAAAAAACCAGAAACGTGGAATTGTGAAATAAAATCATTACCAACAGAAACCCTGACAATAATAAATTCTGGTCTTGTGCTTAAGAACAAACAGTGAGTACCTCCACTTGCATTGTATCATTCTGTTTCTGTTTGCCTCTTCCATGCTACTGGGTTCTCCCCAAAGAACCACTTAAAGATCTTGTAATTTGTTATGTTTTCCATCAGTTTCTTAACTGCAAACCCTCATTTCCTCAAGTTATACCATTCATTCCCTATGGGAAATGCAGGTAGCAGGAGGACAATTCAGACCCAGAATTGGCTCAGTTTTGCATTAGGAAAAATGAGAATTCCTTTATGATTTCTCTTTTTGCTTGAACTTTATTCTGCTACTAAGCAGCACTCTGAGCCTGTTTATTACATGGCAAGCGTGCAACTCACTAAAGCTCAAGGATTAAAAGGACCTCAAGGCCCTGAGAAGGTTTCAGACATGTTATTCTGAGTATAGATCTGTGTTCTACTAACTGTGAATGCAATGCTTGTGTGTTCACTAAACATCTTAAGAAACTAGTATATTACATGAAAGGCTTATTATATGGAGCCTTGTAATTTTATACAGAACCTGGGTCAGTGATTCTCAAACCAGGACAGCATGATAAATTTTAGATTCTTGGTCTTAATCTTTAAAGATTCTGAAGCAGTAGCCCTGGGATAGAGCCTGGGAATCTGCATCTTTAACAAGCACTTCGGTTTATTCCAATACAATCAATCTACCTTCCTTGAGAAATGCTGGCTTGGATTCATTAGAATTTTTATTTTTTTTTATTTTTTGATTCATTAGAATTTTGACAGTTGAAATGATTCGCTGTAATTTACATGAAAACAAATGATTTATTGGTGCTAATTGAGCCCATATTTTTGTGATTAGGTTTAGTTCAAGCTTTTTATTTTTCAGCTTTATTGAGGTATGATTGACAAAACCAAAAATTATGTGTATTTAAGGTATACAATGTGATGCTTTGATGTGTGTATGCAGTGTGAAATGTTTACCAGAATCAAGCTAATTAACTTTTCATCACTTCTCTTAGTGTTCAGGTGTCTGCGGTGAGAACACTTAAGATGTCCTTGCTTAGCAAATTTCAAGTATACGATACAGGACCATTAACTATAATCACCGTGCTATATGTTAGATCTTTGGAACTTATCCATCCTGCGTAATTGAAACTGACGTTGGTCAAAGACTGTGAAATTTCAGTTATGCAGGAAGAGTTTTTTTTTTTTAATGTGGGTTATATTAATTTTCAGAGGATTTTCACTTTTGGAGGACTACTTTTACACTATTTACTCATTATCATTTTTTTCCTATTCAAGTGCTACTGCTTCTGAAGTAAAAATTTGATGCTAAACACGTGAACTTTGCCTATTCTAAATTCACATGCATTTTTCCTTCTTTGTTAGATTATTTTATCAACTAAATGATCATTAACACTGCATCAGTTATGATTGGGTAGGTTATGCTTTAGTAGCAAACAGCTGCCAAACTTTTTGTTGAAGAACCAATATTTATATACTGTTATTAACTAAAGTCCATAGTTTAGGGTTCACTCTTTGCGTTGTACACTCCATAGTTTTGTCATTATATAATGACTTATAAGTATCCACCATTATAGTATCATACAGAGGATTTTCACTGACCCAAAAGTCCCTTCCTCTGTGCTCCATCTAGTCTTCTCTCCCCTCAACCCACGCCTGGCAACCACTGATATTTTTAATGTGTCCACACTTTCGCCTTTTCTAGAATGTGGTATAGCTGGAATTATAGAGTATGTAGCCTTTTCATATTATTCTCTTTCACTAGTAACTACTAGTATGTACTAGTAATATACATGTAAGTTTCCTCCATGTCTTTTCATGGCTTGCTAGCTCTTAGTGCTGAATAATATTCCGTTGAATAGATGTACCGCAGTTTACTTATCTACCCACCTCCTGAAGGACATCTTGATTGCTTTCAAGCTTTAACAATTATGATTAAAGTTGCTATAAACATCCGTAAGCAGATTTTTGTGTAGATGTATGTTTTCAACTCCTTTGACTAAATACTAAGGAGCATGATTCCTGGATCACATGGTAAGAGTAAAATGTCTTATTCTAAAGCAAAAATGTTTAATTTTTTTGCTCAAGTTACATGTTCATCCTGAGTTGGTTTGGGGGCTCTGCTCTGTGTTATTCTCACTCGGGGACTCAGGCATGTGAGTATCTCTCAGCTTGAAAGGAGTTTCCATGATCAGCATAGCAAGGAAATGGGAAAGAATTCGAGAAGGGCTTTCACCAGCAATTCAATAATCTGGCCTGGAAATGAATGACCACATCACTTATGCTCCCTGGTATCATGGCCCCACACCCATGAAAGACAGCCAGGAAATTCAGTTTTCCAATTACCAGAAGAAATGAATAATTGGATCTCAGTAACTAGTAATGACCACGTTCTGCCCATATTGCCATCGAATAATTTGGTTTGCTTTCCTGCCCATCCCTCCCTGAGGATCACACCCCCAAACTCCCATTTAGTCAGGGCACCAAGCCCAGAGTCTGCGATCTCTTGAATGACGCCAGGTAGTCTCCGACCGGAGGTGGCGGCTGGCAGTGGCCTGTATGTCAGTTCTGGGTGTAAATCTGGAGACAGAGGATGTTACTGATTGGACTCTCCGGGTGAGGTTCCCACGCTTTTCATCTCCATAGCGCTGTTCATCTAATCCTCTGGGAGATTGTTGTTTTTCTAATATTCTCTTTGATCCCATATGAAGTGACCAAAGACAGTTGGACAATATATCCTCTTGTGCTCTCAGCAGCCTTCTCGGTTTCTTGCCTGTAGGTGTTTGGGACTCCCAAGTTCTTTTTACGTTTCGTAGTCTTTGCTTTTCTGGCAATCCAGTTCCCTCAATAACTCAGCTTTATTTATTTTAATCCAGTCACCAACATGTGCCAATAGCCACACGCACAGTTCTTTTCTAGACATTTTTGCTAGATTTGCTATGTATCTCTACTTTCTCACCCCCATCCCTCTCTCATTTAGTTGTGGACACTCTGGCTCTGTCAATGAAGCCTGATGGGCCCATTCATTTACTGTATTTTTTGCTAAGGCTTTTCTTCCCATCTGACACAATTTTCTGGGTGCTACCTAAATCCATTCAGAAATTTTAACTACATGCGAGACAGCTAATCCCCTAAATTCTTGCTGCAGTGTGGAGTTTGTATTGGCATATGTTACTCATGACATTTCTTTACTCTTTAGGCTTCAGAAGCAGTGGTCTCTTCCTAACTCAGCCCTGCATTTGTGGCCTCCCTCTATTCACTTACATTTTTGCTTGTCATGTGACTAATTCTTTCCCAATTTCCTCTTTCTTATGAGTTGTGTTGGTCCTCCCCCACAAAAAGATATGTTGGAGTCCTAACGCCCATTAAGTCCATACCTCAGAATATGGCCTTATTTGGAAATAGATCTTTGCAGAGGTAATGAGGTCATTAGGATGGGCCCTAGGCCAAGAGGGTTGGTTTTCTTATAAAAAGGGGAAATTTGACACAGAGACAGGAAGAACTTCATGTGATGATGAAGGCACAGAGGTGATGCAACTGCAAGCCAAGGAGTGCCAAATATTGCCAGGAAACCACCAGGAGGCAGGAGAGAGGCATGGAATAGATCCTCCCTCACAGCCCTTGGAAGGAACCAACGCTGCGGAACCTTGATCCCAGACTGCTGATCTCCGGACTCATGAGACAATACATTTCTGTTGTTTAAGACATCCAGATTGTGGTGGTTTGTTATGGCAACCCTAGGAAATGAATACACCTTGTCAAATGAAGCCAATGGCAGTGAGCACATACAATTACTGTTCTGATTCCCAACCACTTCTACTAGAGATACAACTAAGTATTAATATCTGCTTTCTAAATCATCATAGATAAGTAATTTTATCAGTGTGTCACTGCTACATAATACCAGAAATTTCTGCTTCATTCAGAATAGCTAGGTTATGTTTCTGTAACAAATGACGCTAAAATCTCAGCAGCTCAAATAATAATGGCCTGTTTCTCACTTATGCTGCATATCCATTGCATGTTGACTGGGAGTCTCTGCCCTCTGCTACCCTTGCTCAGTGGCCTAGGCTGTGATAGAAGGTTCATTTCAACATGTGATTCCAGAATCAACACAGAAATCAAAAGAGAATACTTGGTCTCCCACTGACAATTAAAATGCTCTATCCATTTATAACACATTGGCTAGAACTAGTCACATATCATCTAACCACAGGAGAACAGAAGTTTAGTCTTTTGTGTGCTCAAGGGATATCTTAGTCATCTTGGGCTGCTATACCAAATGCCAGAGACTGGGTTGCTTAAAAAGGTGCCAGTATGGTCCGGTTCTGGTGAGGGCTGGTTTCTGGCTTGCAGATGGCCATTTTCTTACTGTGTCCTCACACGTCAGGGAGAGAGCAAGCTCTTGTGTTTCTTCTTAAGAGAGTACTAATTCCACTCATAAGAATTCCACCCTCATGACATAATTACCTCCCAAATACCCCACCTCCTAATACTATCACATTGGGGGTTAGGAATTAACATGAATTTTGGGGGAAAATAAACATCCAGTCCATAAAAGGGGGAAAGGAGAATAATATATCAATGTAACACTGATAGCTATCACCAAAATAACCCCAAATGTTGGTCTAGAAACTACTAGTGTTTCAATTTATTTATTAATTCAACATGAATTAAGTATTTACTATGTACCCAGCACCATGATAGGTGCTGGGAATAATTCTGAGTAAAATTGAACTCTGTTCTCAGGGAATTTATAGCCTGGTGGAAGAGGCAGATATTCATCAAATAATGTAACATGAAATTGTAACTATGAGAATTACTACAAAGAAAAACATGCAAGGCTCTGGGGTGCTTATAGAAGGGAATTTCCCCAGTCAGTGAGATCAAGAAAAATTCCCTGAGGAAGTCAAGTTTGACCTAAGGGATAAAGGATGAGTAACAGCAAAGGAGTGTTGGGGAATAGCAAGAGTTTTCAGAAAGAAGGAACCTCATATGCAAAGGTCCTGGGGCAGGAAGGAGTACCAGGTGGTGCTGGGGTAAAAAGGGTTAGGGGCAGCATTATTAGAGATAAGATTGGAGGGAGAACTAGATGACATGTCCTACAAGGACTTTTAGGCCATGTAAAGAAATGTTGTTTTCATCTCAATATAAAATGAAATCAAGTATAGGGTTTTAGCAGGAGTATAGCAGGGGGTGGATCTCTGCAGTTGACAGCTGATGGCTGTCTCCTAACAGCCACTGGGTGACAAGGCCTTCCTTGAAGAAGAGTTGGGCAACTCATCTCCATCTTTACTGCACTCAGTTAACATGAGGCAGAGCCGGGACTGGAGCCAAACTTGCTGAGTCCAACTCCAGCACTTGCTTCAATTTACTATTGGCAACCCGGGGATCAAGACATCAAGATCAGAGGCAGAAAATACTGCAGAGTAGAGTGGAGGACTTTGTCTGAAGAATAAGATAATAAGGGAGATGAATACAGTCAACTTTCCCCAAAACAATATCTTTGGCAAATGAACCTTTTTTTTCTTCTCCAGGGCTTTCCTCCCTCCATATTCTTAGCATCTGCCCTTTTATCCAAAATAAAATAAACTTTCATGCAAGAACATTTGATTTTTTCCTCCAATCTGACTATTCATAACCTATTTAAAATTGATTTGTAGTCTTACAGTCTTCAAATTAATTCCAGACATAAGCCAGGAGAAGGTCATCTTCCTCACGATTTTTGCAGTTTCCCAGAGTTTTTTCTGCCATCCCCCCCTCCGCTCCCCATCTGATTTAAAAGGCCAGCTTCGATTTCACTACTTTACAGCCCTGGCCTTTATGCATTACCTCGGGCTAATTGCCCTGGCCTGGATTTTGGACACTTTCTTCTGCTTGGGTTCGACTACTCTGTAGGCCATCAAGGCCTTGAAGGCAAAGATGGACAGCCTCTTGCTCAGTGCTGCACCACCGCTAGGTCAGAGAGTTGCAATTGGGAGCCAGATTTATCCAACCCTCATCTGAGGGTGTTTGCATTATGAGCTTCAGCCTCATTGTTCCTCTGAGGCAGAAAGAGCCTTCCTTAAAGCACTGCACAGCCTGTGTGCTGAGTGTTATGTCTGCAGAATGACCTCATTTGCTCTGAAGAGATTCTGTGTCTAGTTTGTCCTGTCTCTCTGGGCCTCCCAGCAGCCTCTCTGTCTGCTCCTTCTCACTCTGTTTCTTAAACTGTGGTGGATTCTGGGAACCATCATCTTTATCCTTTGCTAAATCTCTGGGCTCAGAAAACCCTTATGCTAAGTTTTACTCTGCTTTGAGGCATCTGCTGATTCCTTAGGGCTGCTCTGTAGTCATTTTGTGCCTAGAAATTGTCCCTTCTCTTTTCCTTATGTCCTCCTTGATAATCAAACATTTTGGATTTATGAGTTTTGTCTGCAGGTAAGTGAGGTTCTACCTTTTAGCCTGGAAAATATTGATATTGTATCGTACATTGGCAGAAAGTTTTTGAAAATGCTTTATATGCATCCATCTTTACTGTAGAGAATACTAATTCAGTATATACTTTAGGTTATGATTGAGCATGAGATCAAGATAATGTATTTCAGTTCTTATAGGTGCCTGCATATGGAGGACATAGAGATTGATAATGAAGTACAAGCTTTAGAGCACGGTCACCAAGG
This sequence comes from Avahi laniger, assembly GCA_963575035.1. Lineage (NCBI taxonomy): Eukaryota > Metazoa > Chordata > Mammalia > Primates > Indriidae > Avahi > Avahi laniger. The sequence goes on from CAUYSK010106080.1 coordinate 9,985, forward strand.
TGGATAATGATGAGCTGAAACGTAGGGCAAGCGAATCCATCTCAACCTACACGTGAATTAGCAGCAAAGTTTGACGTTACTATTCCAACAATATAGGTCCGTTTGAAACAAATTGGCAAGGTAAAGAAGCTGGATAGATGGAATTAATTGAGCATCAGAAGAGAAATCATCTTGAAGCCTGCCTTTCTTTGCTGTCACACATAAAGGCAAACCATTTCTACACCATATTGTGATACGTGATGAAAAATGGATGCTTTATGACAATAGCAAGCATTTGGTCCAATGGTCGGATAAAGATGAAATGCCGAAACATGGTCCAAAACAGAATATTCATCGAAGAAACTAATGATGTCTCTCTGGTGGTTCAGCGCTGGTATTATCCACTCCAGTTTCATGAAACCTGGTCAATCAATTACAGCGGATGTCTACTGCAACCAACTGGACGAAATGATGAGGATGCTTGTGATTAAGCAGTTGGGACTGGTCAATAGAGACAGGCCAATCCTCTTGCAAGACAACACTTGACCACGTGTCACACAGACAACGCTGCTCAAACTACAGAGGCTGGACTTGGAAACTCTCTGTCATCCACCACATTCACCAGATCTTGTACCAACTATCACTTCTTCCAGGCTTTGGACCACTTCTTGCAAGGAAAAATATTCAATTCTCAACAAGCTGTGGAAAACAGCTTTTGCAATTTCATCACCACTTGCTCTCCAGGCTTCTTTGCTGCTGGCATAAACAAGCTACTGTTAAGATGGCAAAACTGTGTCAGTAGTTTAGGTGCATACTTTAATTGTACTGCTTCTTGTTTGAGATATGATAAACTTTTTATTTGAAATCAGATATTTTATACATTTGCTTGACTCAGAGGGCCAGCCTGTTTCCACTGTGCTGCAGTGCCTCAAGAGGACCGATTACTGTAGTCATTGTACGGTGCTGTAAAATGGATCTTCTTCAGGGCTCCTAGGATGTACGAGGCGTGGCTTGCTTTTTACTGGGTTCCCTGAATGGCTGTGCTGTTCCACATGAGTTTCTTAAATCAACTTTCTCAGAATCATCCCATTGTAACCTCTACTACTGGGTTTTTTGTACCCCACTCTAGTCTCTTGTCTGCTGCCCTTTTTATTCTATATTATTCTGCATCTGAAGCAATTTTTTAATGATAATCCTTCACATAAATTTCATTTCATGTATATTAAACACCTACTAGGCATTTTCACATACTGTTTTACTCCTGAAAAGAACCATCTTGTACTATTCCCACTTCATGGGTGGAGACATTTGTTGGATGGACCTGAAGGTATCTCCAACAGTGCAGCAAGGATACATAAGGAATCCTGACCAGTGGGCTGCTTTTGATTGGACTGTAGAATTTAAGGGAAGATAATTACATAGTTTTAATTTATATCATTCTTTCCTCTACTTTTTTATTGAACACATACATGCATACATCATTTAGTCCATAGCTTATAGAATATCATGGCAAGATTGTGTCTGAACTGGAGGGAGGAGAGCATGCCACTCAGAGATGGGTATGAGGATTAAGAAGACCATAGATTATTCCTTTTTGGACAAAGGTAAGAGCGTTTCCATTCATATAAAGTTGCATTAAGTTAGGCAGAGTGCACTGCTTTGCTTTGTTGTTGTCTGGAAGTTCAGTTATGAGAAAGCAGGCATGAAGGGATGCTGAGCAGTTCAAGGAGCAGGCTGTGGCTGGCACTGTAGCTCACTCAACGCTTATTCCAGTTCTCTTCTATTAATAGATCGCTTTGCTCTACCGCAGAGGTTGGAAAGCTAAAAACTACCTTTCTCAGATCTCTCAGATTCCCTTGCAGGTTACAGTGCAGGCAAGTGGCTTACCTTACCCCAAACCAACGAAGCGGTGTGTGATTTGGAGGCCGTCACGAGTGGTCTGTGGCTGTGACGAGGGAGCAAGTGCAAAGTCAAGGTGTCTGAGTGCAGGGTGCTGCAACAGAGCTGCTCGGCGGGCACTCCCCGGTGCCTAAGCACAGGGTGGCGACACTGGTGGGGATGGCCCAGGTCCTCAGGTTTGCTGTTCTCGTGGCTGAGTGATGATAAGCTGCGGTGTGCCTGGGCTCCAGCACCTGCACAACTTCTGCCCGTGACAAAATTCTGCCTCCTGCAAAATCTCCTTCTACTTAAACTAGCCAGAATGGAGTTTGTCATTTTCTACTATATATGAGTCAATACATTAGGTCTTCTGTTTCCCATTTCCTAGTTTTTCTACTTAATTACAGCTTCTTCTCAAGAAGAAAATATATAGCCAAATGAGTTTGTTTCATCACTTGAGTCTTATTTAGAAAACTAAGTGAAATAGACTTCTGACGTGCATGGGGACATTCTGTGACAACAGTTTTTAGAATTTTTCACCCTGGAGGCTTTAAGTTGATATCTAGAGTCAAGACAATTCTAGAAGATTGTAGCTACTGATTATCTGTATGATTCTATTAGAAAAACTAATAAACTGTGTTTCCATAATGAAAAATTTGAGTTGTTTATTTCTTCTTTCATTACCTAAAGTCTGCCATGTTATTTATTACATTTTGAAAACATTGAATTTATAAATTATTCAGGGATTTTAAAATTCATAATTACTCTTTAGAATTGTTACTATTGTATTTTAATTTTCTTAGTTTTTTATATTGATTAACTGACTATACATAATAATATCTTCGTGGCTAGTTTTAGAATAAGCTAGAGTTGTGGAAATGTGAGGAGTGAATTTTCTCTCTTTGCTGCTCAAACCAACTCTGTTTAAATTCCAGCATGGATTAATATTATAATTAATATGGGCTCGGCTCAAAGACCTACTGAGACCTCAGAAATTATGCCTCATGAGGGACGTGAGCTACCTCCTAAGGGAGTAATCGGAAGGTATGTTCAACTCATCTTGGTTTTGACATCAAGAATGTCTATTTTGGTAGATGAAGCTTGGTATCCTGATCAGGTGACAGGAAATACTTGAAGTTCAGGTGGGCGGTGTGGTCTAGTTAGTTCACAGGAAGACCTCAATCACTGATCATTAAGTGAAGGGTCTAGCTTATAGGGGAAGGGAGTTATCAGAAGCAGTCCAGGCCATAAGGTTCCTAACCAGATGCACTGAGGTTAGAGAAGAGTTAAAATATCAGAAATAAGCGAAAGTTCTGATTGGAGAAGCTGAGACAAACATTCACAGCCAGCTATTGGGCCAATGTGGCAAGAGAGAGTATGAGCATGAGTGTATGCACACACGCATGCCTATGTGTATGTGTGCAGAGGAAAATGGCGGGGGAGGGCTGAAGAGGAGATGAGTAGTGAAGCAACCTATGATTTACAAGTTTACCTAAGACACATGGGAACCTAAATCTATGGCTGTAAGACTGTGTCTAAACGCCTACTAATTAGCCAAGGATGCTGGCACACTTCTTACCACAACCACTGTTAATTCAGGAACCAACAGAGAGAGGTGCAGTAGCAGCATAAATAAACCTGGTGAAGGAGGCTTTGCAGGCAGGGATTGACAGATGGGTAACAGAGTGGAAAGCTCTGTGTTTTTGAAATTGGAAACAATAAAATTAATTTGTGTGTCCTCTATGAATGAGGCGTTGGCAGTTACTTTGGGCCAATTATGTTTGCCATCACATTTTAATAAGCGGTGGTTACAGTTAATTTAATTAGTAAGTTTTTGTGAGTAATTTAACATTTCACTGAATAAAAGACCATTCTGAGGGGAAAAGAGGAATGCTCTCTAAATAATATTCACAGCTCTGCAAAAGCAAATCAGTTAACAGACATCTAACAACAGAGAAATTGTTGTTTCATATTTTTTAAGTGACAATTTAATTAGGTATTTAAATGTAAAAATAGTAACACTGTTTACTATCAAGAGTGGTGATGAATAAGTCAGGCTTGAATTTTGGCATTATCTTTTATTCCTCCTTCTCTCTAGTTCTTTGGTTCCAATTTGTTGTTAAATTTGATCTTTCTTCTTTTCTCATTTTCTCTTTAGTTTTTCCTCCACTGTCCCCATGCCCCATTTCCATGACTGTCACTTCATTCAAAGCTCTTATCACCTGGTTTTCCTTTTCTAAGAAATTTCATTTCTTTTTCCCACCAATGCACCCTACATGATACTATTAAACTTCAGAAAGAACTGTTATGTTCTTGATATTCCTGTATTTAAAAAATAATTCATAGCTTCCTTTTGACCAATTGCACACATCAGACTTGTATTCCAGGCTCTCTACAAGCCTGTCCTCATCTGTCTTTTCCCACGGGAGTTGTCTTTCTTGCATTTGAACTCTTTGTTCAGAGTTTACTCACTATCTCCTGGAGACGTGAACAGACATCTTTTTATTTTCTCTGTAATTCTGTCCACACCAGTCAGCCTATCTAGAAACCTAGTCTTTAACCTTCTTGTTCACTTATATACAAGTAAAGAAGAGAAGAGTTTTAAGGACAAAGACTGTTCAAATTCAGACAGAAGTTGGCCATCTGTTATGGACCGAATTTTGCACCCTCAAAACTTGTATGTTGAAGTCCTCATTCCCAATACCACAGAGTGTGACTGTATTTGGAGATAGGGTCTTTAAAGAAGTAATTAAGTTAATATGAGGTCATCAGGGGAGGCCCTAATTCAATATGACGGTGTCCTTATGAGAAGAGAAGATCAGGACACAGATAGGGAAGAGGATGTGAGGACACAGGGAGAAGGTGGCCATCTGCAAGTCTAGGAGACAGGTACCAACCCTGCCAACACCTTAATCTCAGGCTATTAGCCTCCAGCCTTGGGAGAAATGAATTCCTACTGTGTAAGCCACCCGGTCTATGGTGGCAGCCCTGGCAAGTGAATCTGCCATCCCCCTTTAAAAGGCAGTGAGTCGGCTCAGACCCCATGGCACCCGCTCTGATGCTCCTTCAGCATCCTGCACAGGTGGGCTGAGGTTTTCACTTCCACCCCTTTCCTCAGGGTCTTTCACTAAGGCTAAGCCACTCCTCTGAGTAAACTCTTTACTTGTCATACTTATCATCTCTCCTGATGCTCTTTCTACATTTGCTCCGTGACTAATCTTCACATCCTAAAAAACAAAAATAAAAACTTTCCTTTGTCATTTCCAAAATTCCAAGGTCCAATTCACAGCACCCCTTGTGAGGTGGGGCCAAGACGACAGACTGGAAGCAGCCGGCACTCGCTGCTCCCAAGGAGAGGATCCGAGGTGGCAGGGAGAGGTTGACCTGTGGATGGGCCGTCTCAGAGTATTGTGAATCATCAGAGAAGTGACTGGAGACCCCAAAGTAGGGGAGAAACAGGCAGGGTGATCAGCTCAGCGAAATTGGAAGGTACCTGGGGGAAGTGTCCACACGTGGGGAAGGGTCAGAGGAGAGATCCCTGGGGTTCCCCACTCTCCCGGTGGACACTGCAACCTGAGCTGCTAGGGGGCTCCCCCACCATAGCAGGCCTCCAACTTGATCAAGGAGCTGCTTGCAGACGGTACAGCAGCATTGCACTGGAGAGTGGGCGCGATGGGGTCCCACTGGCTTCTGGTCTCAGGTCACTGCACTCTCAGCCCCAGAGCACCCAGTCTACGGAGGGGTCTACTCCACTGCAGCTGCCTCCTCATTATCCCTGCCAGGCCAGGGGAGGGAGGGTGCACTCATGTGCACTGTGACCGGTTTCTGTGCATCTCCCCTACCCCTGCCATACTCTCAGTTGCCTCCCAGGGATCTGAGCAGAGCAGGCATCCAACAGCTCTCAGCATCTGCTGCTGCCATTCCGCCATCTCGATAGTGCTGCGGCTGCTACCTGAGTAGCACCACAACAGCTGCCACAGCCAGACCTGGGTGCAGGGAGTGCCCCAGCCACCACAACTCCCTGGTGAGGCACTGTGCATCTCCCCAGTCCTTCCAGCCGCAGGTGGCCCAGCTGCTGTGGCCCGATGAGCCATCCAGCCACCAACTGCAGTCCCACGACCCACCGAGGTACTGGCCAAGGCCTCTCAACCTGTCCAGGCACCTGCCAACGTCTAGTGACCCACACTGGTTGTACCTGTATGTGTATTCCCTAAATATTTCTTTGGCATTTTAAGACTTTAAGAATTATTATAGTATTAATTAGCATTAATGGTCCATTAATTTGATACTTTTTTCTTTATAGAAAGTGTATTGCCTGAAATAATTTGTTTTGATTGTAGCTGGGTTGAGAAGTGTTCTTTTTCATTTTCAACCTAGAATAGGAGAATGGACATCTGATCTGAAAAATTAAGAGAGCTCATGTACATTATGTCTAGGTAAATGGAAAAGAAATCCTGTAGTTAAATCACTACAACACAAATAATCTTAGTTCTGCTCCTGTCTACATTAAGCCTGTTTACCCAGCATAGTAACTTCAAGAAACACTTACTACATGGAGCAGGGAACTGCTTAGTAAAGTATTCATGAATAATCGATTTTTTTTTTGCTTGGGCTTAAAAGAAATGAAAAGGCAAAAGGACACCAGGTTGCAGAAAATAGCTGTTAGAGCTGTTTATAAGATGCTTTATGAACTTTTAATTTGTATAGTGTGGCAAGTTTCTGAAGAATCTAAAGTGGGAGAAAAGAGAGAGCCATGGAGTCACCTAAGCTAGGTTATTGCACCCACCAGGCATTTTCTACCACTTTTCCCACTTTGGTGATAAATGGTTGAAGAGCCACTTTCCTCAGGAGATTAAGGTATAGTCTAAGGCTATTACCTGTCAGAAGTTTCCAGCTCCTTCTAAATTGATTTCACCATGCATAAATAATCTTTATTAGACCATCTATGATTCCTGGAAAATTATTTCCAGTCTCAGGGCTCCCTTACATCTCAGGCAATGTTTAAGCCAGTTGTATGATTATTTAGCTAATTTCTGTGAGATTTTTCCTCGAAACAATTCTTTTCTTCTTCTGGCTCATTCCTTGTGATTTTTTTCTGAATTCATATGTACAATTAATATGAGTTCTTTAATCTTAAAAATAATATAAAGTATGCATTTCATTAGTGATCTGGAATAAAATCAATTAAAACAGATTTGGAAACACATTGGAGTTTTCAACTGGGGTGGCCAGTTGACCGATGGTCCACTGTGGAATGGTATTACAGTAGTCAGTAATCAATTCTGTACAGTAATCAATTTTAGTCCAGGGACAAGTCCTTAGTACATGAGCAGGAAAAAGTCAACACATAGAGACACTGCCAAAGTGCAGCTATAACGATGACCTTTGCTAGGATGTCTGTCTGAGCCACATATTTGTAGATCTTTGACTGCTCATGGTGACAATGGTGTCTCTGACATGTTCCTAGACATAGAATATGTCTGTGGGTCATTTGAATGTCTCTTTGTGTCTTTATGTTTCTGTTTCTGATTCAAAGTTTACTTCTTGAATGTAACACTGGTCCAGTTACATCTTAGGGATAGTGAGAGAAATCAATGGTTGTATTGACAAGGGTAAGTAACCAAAAGCTCTCCGAGCTTCAGTTTTGTTTTCCATGAAATGGGTGCTATAATGCCTATATCGCTGTCATTTTGCACCAACCAGATATCAGTCAATCTCTCTCTTTCATCCTCTCCCTCTCTTCCTCAAATCTTTGTCTTTTTCCCCCTCTCTTTTAGTAATAATACCACATAACTATCTCCTCAGTCTATGGGGAATGTTTTATATATGTATTGTTTGAAGTCGGGTGAAAAGATTATTTTCCAAACCTTCTGAAGCTAGGCTTAGAAACAATTTTCATCACCCCAAATCAATGTGTCAGCACCATTCTAGGGGTCCAATCTCAATCCTACCAACAAAATACCTCACCAGTTAGCAGGGGTGTTCTGCCTGCCAGTCCCTCTTCTCCTCTAATGGGGCTGTCCATGGAACCCAGGATGACCCTGCAGGCACAAGTCCTGGGGCTTTTCAGGGTCTTTGGTCAACTTCCTATGCAGGGTAGAAGAGGAGAGAATGCTTTGAGGGAAAGAAATGGGTTGGGCTTGGGATGCCCTGCCCAATGGCTCTGCCATCCATTCCAGACACCAGAGATTGACTTCAAAAATTTTAAGACATTCCAAATAGTGGGAACCCCTGATTTGTGGAACCCTGGGGCAGGTGCCCCTTCTGCCATAGCCTAAAGATGATACTACAATGTCTGAATCTATGATCATTTTCAGATTTAAAAATTCCAATTATCTGTTCCAAAAAAGGATCTAAAAATCTCCCTGCCTTGGGACTGTGGATTTTCCAACTAAACTCTCTGTTGATTGTCAAATACAGGGGCCTAAGGAATGATCCAAACCTGTAGAAATCCCCGAGAGGAAAAGTAAATTGTATTACTTCATAGCCAAAACAAGATCCAAACAAAGCCTTTCCCTGTCCTACAAGTTTTTCTGGCTCAGGAAATATATGAGTTTAACAATAGACATTCTTGGACTTGTCATCTCAGATCCTCCATGACTTTTATTATCAAGAGGTTTTATGGGGATATTTCTACAGGGACATAAAGCCTTAGACTTTTTACAACATAAACATCTGTGCTGGTGCCATCTGTTGGTTGACTGCTTATCTCTCATATGATGGCCTGCTCATGTTTTCTCCCTCTCAATCATTTACATTTTTAAAAATTATCAACCAAAAATTAAAACAAAAAATTTGGCTTTATTGGTTATTTTCCTCTGTTATTCTCTTATCTCTTTCTTTAGAAGCTTATGATTCTTCCCATTTTGCCAACTTGAGAATGCTTTCTATCTTTTCCTTTTTATTCTCAGTAAAATTGGCTAGCGATTTTGATAATTTGTTTTTATTTATGATATTTCTAGGATGTATGCTCTACCCCCTGCCGGTGCCAAGTGTCAGCTCTCTTTATATTGGGGAATTGAAATAACTCCCTCTTAACCTTCATCCAGTTAAAAAGCCCACAAAATTATTATGTCTCCATAGAATGTGATTGATTTTTGGCTTACTTGGTTTTTGGTTTTGACCTCAAAATTCACTCTAATTAGTTGTTTTTGGATTTATTTACATGCCACACATGTCATTTTTATTAGGAAACATGAATTAGCCCATTTGTTGACCATCTGAAAATAAAGTCAATTAACTTTGATCTATTTTTTTTTTTTCCTGAAACTCTATCTAGCATCATTTTGAGTTTAAGGAATGTCTTCAAGTTAGAGATCACTGGCAATGCTCAAGCTCCCTGAGATATATAACCTTTGTGAATAACCCCTGACAGAGGTGGTCAAAAAGGTGTGTGGTTTCTAGAATTGGTACTGCCTTTAGCACCTGGAAATGGGAGCTGCCCCGCCCCTCCCTCCCCCAACTCTTGGCCTCACACTTCAGAGGAGCAAAGTGTCCAGGAAAAATTGCAATAGATGAAGTTAAACAGGCAAGGAAGACTTTATTCAAGCCTATTGCAAGAGGGAGGGAGATTAAACCAAGCTCTGGTGAAACAAAAAGCAGGAGAGTTATCAAACACCAGCATGAGCTAGTGGAAAGGAGGATGTTGGTGGGCGGGGGAGGTTGTTCAGTGTGATTAGGCCTTCTGTGTTTGCTGATTGGTGCTTAGGGAAGTTAGATTTCTGTACTCCTGTGGAGATTGAGAAACAAGGTACTACCTTCCTTGATGATTATGTTTCGAGGAGATGGCTTCCAGGTCCTTAAGAAAGACATTCCTCAGTTATAAAACATGTTTGTGGGTTATTTATATATTGTCTATTTTTAAGTGCTTATTCAAGTCTTTTACCATTTTTTCTGTCAGGTTGTCTTTTCCTTTTGCTTCATAGGTCTTTATGTACTCTCTATGTACTAAAAAAGATAAGCATCTTTTTAGGTATACATATTGCAAACATCTTATCCCAAGATGTACCTTGCCTTTTTACTCTGTAATTGTATTTTTTGATGATCAGAAGTTTTTAATTATCATGGAGTCCAATTTGTTGATGTTTTCTTTTATGAGTTTTTTTAAAATTCTACTCAGGAAAGCTTTGCCTATCTAAGATAACTTTAAAAAATTTCTACATTTAGATGTATGCTGTAACTTCAGTTAAGGAATGAAGTCCCTTATTGCACTGAAAAGGACAGCCAATGCAGTGTGGAATAGAAGTAGTGATAGTGTCTTATTCAAAATCAGATTAATTTGAAAATAAAAACAATTTTTAAAAAGTAAAGTAGTTGCAATTTTGTCTGAAAAATATTGCCAGAACTCTAAAGAAAATTTAGTCAAATTCATTTCTATTCTGTGGGATGCTTGGCTAAAAAGATGGGACCCAAAGACCAGCACTTTCAAAGAAAATGCCTAAGGCAAATTTCCTATGTGCTACCTCATAAAATCCCAGATACCTATATGGCTTAGTTAGTTCTTCAAATGACTCTTTCTTAAGTTACAGGAAGAGGAGCAATAAGAAATGAATTTTATCATAATAGTATATGAGTCACCATTGGTGCCTGGCCATAGACAGCACCTTACAAGTCATTACACACTTAGAAGTTTGTAATATAGCCTCAATAACAGAAAATCACATACCATGTGGACTGCAGAGGGTATGTGACTAAACTTTCTGAATGTGTTGTTAGGAGTTACAGAATCCAGTTAGCATGCGTTAGCCTCCCGCCACCAATGGCCACAACTTTTACTAAAGTGCACATCAGATGAATTAATAAGCAACTTAGATTAATCTTTTCATCCTTAGACCTCACTGGTGACTTACAGTTAAGTCGAGTGTTGACTTGCAGCAGTGGGTAGAGAAAGGAGTTGCTCAAGTCTCTGACAGCATTGACCGACGCTGTAGCTTAATGGAAACTCAGAGTTTTGGAGAGCCTCTTAATAACTGATACGTTCATTTATTCATTCAGTGGATACTTATACATTTTAAACAATATATAATACATTCTAAATTCTGCCCTTATTTGAGGAGCTTAAGGTTTATTTGAGGGTATGAAGCCCATATATAAAATAACCACACTTTAAGGAAGAAAGTGATTAATGTCTACTATTTGTTTATATATATTATGTTTATCTCTTAGACTGAGGTTTTTAAAGGAAAGAACATGAACTATCTTAGAACTGATGACTGAATCTTTTCTAAGCAGGAAGTAATCTTTGTTTCTTAATGTATATCTCATTTTATTTCAGCCAGTTTGAAAATATTTGGTGACCTAATAGGTACCAGGCACTATCCTAGAGACACAGCTGTAAACAAAAAGGCAATGTCTCTAAGGTCACGTGGCTTGTCTTGGAGAAGGAGGTATTTAAATTGATCTTGAAGATTTGTCAAAGATTAGGTGGCTATATGAGGATGGTTTTATATCTGGGTTCTCAGTTCTGTTCCACTGTTCAATGGCTCTGTTTTTGTGCCAGTACTAAGCTGATTTTATTATTACAGCTTTGTAATGGAGTTTGAAGTCTGGTAAATTGATGCCTCCCATTTTGTTTTTATTGCCTAGAATAGTTTTTGCTATGTGGGGTCTTCTCTGGTTCCATACGAAGTGTAAAATTAATTTTTCTACATCTGTGAATAATGATGTTGATATTTTAATAGGGATTGCATTGAATCTGTAAATCACTTTGGGTAGTATAGACATTTTAACAATGTTGATTCTGCCAACCCCCGAGCATGGAATGGTTTTCCACCTGTTTATGTCTTCTGCTATTTCCTTCCTCAGTGTTTGATAGTTCTTCCTGTAGAAGTCTTTTACCTCCTTAGTTAAATATATTCCTAGGTACTTTATTTTCTTTGAGGCTATTGTGAAAGGAATTGAATCTTTGATTTGGTTCTTGGTATGACTGCTATTGGTGTATATGAATGCTTCTGATTCTAACATACTTTTATAACACTTTTCTTCTACATTTTTTGGTTTAATGCTCTTTGGTAACTTCTTTATACAACAGCTATTTTGTAATATCATTTTACATAATGAGATGAGAAAAATACTTCAGTCTTTCTTACAGTACAGTTGATGAAAATTTGTTTTCCCCATTGAAATTTGGGAGGCATAAATCATTTCCACTTCATATACAGACATACTTGCTGTTTTTAGTGCTACTGCAGGTTTGTGGCCTAAAACTCAAAAGGTTCTGATCAATTCTATTTCAGACGATTCTCATCACAAAAGGAAATATATATGTGTATGTGTGTATGTGTATATGTGTGTGTGTGTATAGGTGTGTGTGTTGATAATTGTAGATGTTGTATCATCCTATACATTCCGACCAGAAAGCCTACAGTTATACCTAAGCTTCAACGTAAACTGAATCCACTGCTTACAATTTTCTATACCTGATGATTGGAGGAAATTTCCATAGACTAACTTAAGACATTTCAAACACATTTATCCACCACTAACCTACACGGTCTTGGTAAGAGGTGGAATAGGACACATTTACAAAGTGTGAACACTGGCTTCGCACCTTTGCATTGCCTTGCTGGGTGGCTGAGCATGGTGGGTGGTAGAAGTATTCCTGGAAGCTATTCCTTCACCAGAACACTTAGCTGTTAAGTTAACTAATCACAGAAATGACCACAAACCACATAAATACATCCTATGAAATCTAAACTAAATGCATCATTGACTTATTAATAAATTCCCCTTATCAGGAACCTAAAATTCCCAACATCCCCCCTTCAATATCACTAAACTCAAGGGTAAGTGCCACAGAGAGGATCAAAGGGGTGAGGGAGCATTGTTTACTGGGGGTGACTAAAATATCTGGCTTTTCGTAAATTTTATAGAAACATATGGCATGTGAACACATTGCTAAGGTCTTTCCAAAAGCCTTAGGGGCTGGGTGCACTGGCTCATGCCTCTAATCCTGGCACTCTGGGAGGCTGAGGCAGGAGGATCGCTTGAGGTCAGGAGTTTGAGACCAGCTTGAGCAAGATTGAGACCCCATTTCTATAAAAAATTGAAAAATTAGCCGGGCACAGTGGCATGTGCCTGTAGTCCCAGCTACTTGGGAGCCTGAGGCAGGAAGATCACTTGAGCCCAGGAGTTTGATGTTGCAGTGAGCTATGATCACACCACTGCACTCTATCCTGGACACCAGAGTGATAGCCTGTCTCAAAAAACAAAAACAAACAAACAAAAAGCCTTAGAAGAATCTGTGTAAAAAAGGGACCCTGAAGCTTCAACCTCCCCAGTTTCACTCCCTCTGCTCCTAGCCTCATCTGGCCTCACTTGGGGAAAGGCTACCCTGTGAGCAATACATGGGGGGCCACCTACACTGTCACATGGAAATTAATCACACTACCAAAAAGCAGGTTGGGCTGCTTCTCCAAAAGAAAGAAAGAAAGAAAAACCTTTCACTTTCTATTACAGTGAACAAACTTTACAATTACAGCTGTATTCCTCTGAGTCTTTAGGAATTCCCTATAAAGTGGTCTGGGGACAATTAAGGGGAATTACCTAGCTGAAAGAAAAAGGAATAAACACCGTGGAAAGGAAACCCAGGCTCAGTCAATGAGCGGCAATGATCTGAGTGGCCCGCCCAGAGCGTTGACCCAGGGCTGCTCTCACCGGTGTCTGGCAGGCAGGGCAGCAGGTGGAGACCGGAGGAAAAGAGATCTCAAAAGGGCAAATGGAAAACGCCAAAGATCAACTGTGCTATCTCAACAGTTTGTGCTCGGGATGGATCTTACCAGGTGCCCTAAAATAAATCTGAGGCCAGCCCAGCAGATTGGACTTACACTGCCTGTATTAGAAAAGTGTTTTGGCTCCCTAGATAAAATTTGTCCTTCCAAATTAGGTCAAGACTTATTTGTGCTTGAAGGCAGAGAAGTGGCTGGATGACTCCTGAAGGCATTAATTGCCAATCTATGATATAATACGAGAGAAGGCTGAAAATACATTCTCAGAGAGAGTTGAATCACAGATATTATAGATTTGAGGACTATCTTTTAAATACTCTAAATAACTCATACAGGCTATTTAAAGCCTTTCAATATTTAGGATATTATAGTTTTTCCACTCAAGAAACCGGAAAAGAAGCTGTGAGCAATTTTAAATGTGCCTTGAAAAAACCCATAGAAAAATCACCAAAATATTATTCCTCAATATTTTCGAATAGGTTCTTTCAGAGTAATTTTTCCGTTTCCACGTGAAGAGGAATAAAACAGAATTTTGCAAGTGTGCTTAAGTAATTTATAAAATCTGAATTCGTAACAGGCAATTAAGCTAGGAAAACCAAAACTTCTTTTGCAGCAGTCTCTCTAGATAGAATTTACAGCTTTAATGATCCTTAGAACACTAAATGAGAAAAATCACGGCACTTCAACTGTACCTAATACTCTCTTTTCCTAGGCTATTCGATCTCCTGGCAAATGAAAGTGTCCTCTTCCTTTTTATTCTCTTTTGTAAATGTGATTCTCCAGACAAGGTTCTCACATTCATTGTCCTGGTGATGTCACATCTTCCATGGCAACACCTTGCCGGTCCATTGTAAATAAGCTAAAGCAATTCTCAGTAGCCTTTTTAAAAAAATGATTATATAGCCCCTTAAAATGTCAGATATTATACCTGTTTATTTTCACACAAAATTGAATGAAATATTGGGGGGGACATAACTTAAAGCATGAGCATAACATGAAATTTAGGTCAATCTGAGAAGGCCAGATAACATGCTAGAGATTTTAGAAATCAGTGCCAAGATTATGTAATGACAACACTCTCTTTTCCAGCCCTTAGCAGTTGATATGTATGAACACAGGCTTAGTTAGAAGGCACCTACAGAGGTAAACAGCAATTATGTCTTCCGAAAGAAACAGCTTTTAAATAATGTCATTATTTTAAGAAAGAGGATCTGAAATTGCAACTACATAAAAGAAATTTACCTACCGACAGGACTGGGAAGTAATATGCAAAAATGGAAAGCATCTGAGTGCTGTAAAAAGGTTGTTAATCTTCTTGTTTTCTTAGCATCTCAATAATAATGATTTGAAAATGGGTGCATCATCTGGTTAGAAAAGGAGAGGTGGGTAGTCTGTCTTCATAGGCAGCAGGTGCACATGACTGTGACCTTTGACTCCTGTGCATGGGGAAGCCCCCAAGACAGGGACTGCACTCTCCTCTCAAAGGAACAGTTACATCTGAGAGTTTATTTCGATAGCTCACTAGGAGGGAAGCAGTAACAGAAATAATTTTATAAGCTTAACACCTTTCAAGACAGAACACTAGAGAATAAACAGCTGAGTCCTCTCTCTCAAATTACCCCAGAGGTTTTTTTGTTTTTTTTTTTTTTTTTTTTGAGACAGAGTCTCACTCTGTTTTCCGGGCTAGAGTGCCGTGGCTTCAGCCTAGCTCACAGCAACCTCAAACTCCTGGGCTCAAGCGAGTTGCTGGGACTATAGGCATGTGCCACTATGCCCGGCTAATTTTTTCTATATATTTTCAGTTGTCCAGCTAATTTCTTTCTATTTTTAGTAGAGATGGGGTCTTGCTCTTGCTCAGCCTGGTCTCGAACTCGTGAGCTCAAATGATCCACCCACCTCGGCCTCCCAGAGTGCTAGGATTACAGGCAGTGAGCCACTGCGCCTGCCCCCGGGAGGTTTCTTTTGCATGGTATCCCTGAAAGAAACACAATCTGTTCCCAGTGTAAGCCACCTACAACAGAAGCCACAGAGACCTTGATGCCAAGTTCTAGAGAGCCATCTACAAACTTGGGAACTTTGTGAGACTTTGGTAAAACAATAAATGATCAGTTACATTCTAAGGTAAGAAAAGAGAGAGCAGCACTGAAGAAGTAAAAATGGTATTGTACCACTTTATTAAAGCATTTGATTTTGAATTTAAGAAATAAATACAGTGTAATTTCATCTAGATGCTTATTTGTATTAATCAAGAGTAAAGATTTAGGACGAGGGAACCGTAAAGGAGTTCAAAACATGCTTCATGAATTAATAGAAATATGACATCACAAAAGATTCAAAGCTGTGTTTGTGGTTTGCCTCCCAAGTCTTGTGTGTTTCTGGAATACTTATGATTTTATCTCCTGTTAAGATGATATACTTAGAGCAGCAATACTTTTGGGTTTCCTCTCTTTTTCTTATTTGTTCTTTCTGTTTTGTCTTTCTCTTTCTGTCCTCTTGTTTTCCTTCCTTCTTACCTTCCTTCCTTTTTTATCTTCCTTCCTATCTGTCTATTATCTATCTATCTATCTATCTATCTATCTATCTATCTATCTATCGTCATTTTCCCCAAGTTATCTCATCTCCAAGGGACCAGAAAATTGGGTTACTGCTATGTCTATGTTAGTGGCTAAGATCTATGACAGGGAGAAACTGTAATTAAAGCTGGCACTTCTCCATTCTGACTTTACTCACCCTGTCCTGTACTGACTCTGGGAGAGACTAGATCACCCAAGCCAGGATGCTAAGCCAGAATTTCCTTACGAAACCATACATAAGGGCAAATACGTAAAAGAGTTCTGAGTCCCATATAGAAAATTATCACATACATAAAGCATTGGAATTTCTTTTAGAAGCCTTTGATTTTCAGTATTCCAGTCTAAGCCATCTATTTTCTTTTTTTAAAATTATACTTTAAGACACAATCAAATGAAACCTAAACAGTCCAAAGATTTTGGCTATTATGCATCCCCAAACATTATGTATCCTTATTCTACACTTGATAATTTTTGAGTTAAAGAGATGAACTATAAAAAGGGTAAGATTTTTGAGATTGATAAAGTAAAAATTTGGAAAAAAAGACTTAGGGGAAATACTTTAGGAAAAGGCCTCAGGAGAAGAAAAAAATAGGGAAAAAATTAGGTGAGAAAAGAAATCATTTATGGAGTGAGGAAAAGGAAAGTTGCTGAAAGAGAGAAATAAGAAGATGATGATGACAAAAAAAATTGAGGGTTAATTAGCCCCTGGGACAGTCTTGAAAATAAGTCACTTATGACTTATTCTGAAAAAAAGCTGTATCTATGCACATAATAGTCAACAGATTCTCTTTCATAGAATTATCCTGTTGTGACATGAAGTATCCTAACTTTCAATGAGTGAGAATTTGCATTTCCTTGGGATAATAACTTCTTTAAGGCTGGTTAATAACAAGGACTCATAGCTTTTTATTTTCCACCGAAAGAATTAATTTTATGGCATTGAACTTTATTTCAAAAGTAATAAGCCTGAATTATCCAAATACCATTTCTAATGGATAATATTTTTTTAAAATGGGACTTAGGCCAGAAATATCTTAACTGAGCCAAATGTAAATGAAATCAGAAAAGGAAAACTCACAAGATCAAAACAAAGGACATTTTAGAGACAGAGAACAGAAACAATAACTCTTTCCCATCAAAACTGAAACAAAACAAAACCCTCTGAAGAAAACTTGATGTTCAACTGAAACCTAACCTGGGTCTGGCAAATCAGCAATTGGAATGAATTCCCAAGGACAGAGAGGAGACTGCTCTTGAACATTTTGCTATGTCATTTCTAGAGGGTTCCATTTTGAAAGACTGTGTCTCAAGTATACCAATCTTTGTTGCTTTACTGGAATTTAGGGTTAAAGGCAGTCTGATGAAAACGGATACCGTGACCTGCCATAATCATCTTGATGACTATTATGAGCAATACAGCAATCCTTTCCTTGAAGCAAAAAGGAAACCAGTTTGGTTTGTAAAACAGGTGTTATGGATTTCTTATGATCATAATTGGACTCCAAAATGTCAATACATGGTAGCGAGACATGTGCTTCTAGGCAGCCTAATTTAGAAAGAGGGCCAGTCTTCTCAGTCTTTTACACCCAATTAAAATGTTAGAGGGGAGTAGGGAGGAGGGGATGGGTATATTCACACCTCACGGGTGCGGTGCGCACCATCTGGGGAATGGACATGCTTGAAGCTCTGACTCGGGTGGGGCAAAGTCAATATATGTAACCTAAACATTTGTAACCCCCATAATATGCTGAAATAAAAACAAAATAAATATATTAAAAAAATGTTGTTAGAGGAAATAGTCCTGTGTGGTCGTGGGCGATTCACTAAACCTCTTTGAAGCTTGTTTTCTTATCTATAAATTATGAATAAAAATACTTATCTTGTTGGGTGGGTGAGAAATAAATGAGATTATGTTTACAAAGCACTTAACAAAGTCCTTAGCACATAAAAATGGCTTCCACGAATGGGTAACTACAGTACATGAATAATCAAATTTAACCTATCCCTGCCTCATGGAGACTGTTTCCTGAGAATAGTTTTTGAGCAGATTACTGCTCTAGGTCAGAAAGAGAATTCGAGGGAGCGGACCCAGGATGTTGCTTGGAAGGGAAAAAATCAGATTGGAATAATATAGTGAGGCAGCAATACTTAGATAAGAGCAAGAAAAAAACATGGAAAGGAAAAATCATAATAAATATTTTCAGAGCTCATAACAACCTTTTGCTAAGGAATGCTGGACATCCTTTGAATTTTGATTATAAATTTCAGAGAATTTTTAAAGCTGGCAGGAAACTGAAAGAGAGAATTTATCCAATCTTATTTCATGGATAAGGAAACTGAGGGCTGAAGAGATGAAAAACTTTTCTAGTACTACATGAATGGTCAGGAATAACAGTGGGACTCAAAACTGCTGACTTTTATTCCAGTTTTTCTTTTTCCATGACTTAATACCTTTTGTCACATAAAAGTGAACCAAGACTTCATGAGAGGTTTAGAAATGTCCAAAGGAATGTTTGCTATTAGGAAGAGACAAGGAAGAAAAGCAAAAGACTGGAAGACAGGAGGGATTCATGTAGACCCTAGTTCATTTCTTTAATTTTCTCTTATGTTATTGGAAAGTCAAGAATAAGGCAAACATATTTCCAAGGAGGGTTCATAGTAATAGCAGATTTACAAAAGAAGACGTACAGTTGGTATATATGATGGAGTTAAAGGGATAACCTTGTAACAATCTCAGTACAAATGATGTGCATAAATTTATGTAAATTTCAGAAATCATTTGATACGCAAAACACCTTTGGATAATCATCAAAAACAATAAGGAATTTGTTATAATTTAAAAATCACAAACACAAATATCTCTATAGAAAAAGAGCTAATAAATCTTAATTTCTTTTTATTACTTGAAATTAACTTCCAATCTTTGTCAATGTACAAAATGCATTTGTTACGGTTATAATGTATTTACACTATTTTATATTATTTTTCCCTTAAATTTTTTCCCTATGTTGATCTTCATGAATCAACCTAATTTATATATTTGTCAATTTTAATGACTACATTAAAATTTTAATGACTACATAACAATACATTGCATTGTTAGAGTATAATGTGTTTATCTTGTCCCTATTGTTTCCAGTTTTATGCCATTATCTAGAGTGCTAATATAAACACTTGTGCAATGCCTTCCATCCCAATACCACCCTGTGAATTACTGGGTCAAAACACTATGAATAACAATAGCTACTATTGTGTTCTTTCTGTATGCCAGACACTGTACTAGGTACTACAGATATTATCACTTTTATCCCAAAGACAACCCTATGAGGGTGGTTATTATTTTTGTCCTATGTTACCTATGGGCAGACTGAGACTAAGACAAGTTGAACAAATTCTCCATAGTGATGGAGAAAATAAGTGTTAGAGCTAAAATTGAAAACTAGTTTCACATGCCTCTAAAGACCATGCTCATTCCAAAAAACTAATAATTGTCAAATGTTGTGACCTCAGGACTCCTTTACACTCTTAAAAATCATTAAGGGAGAAAAGAAGAAACTCTAGAGAATAGGAAAGAAAAGTAAAAACAAAAAAAGATTTTATTCAATTACTAGTAATGGAACAATCGGAATATGAAATTTAAAACACAATATAATTTATATTAGCACCAAAAACAATGAAATACTTTGGTATAAATATAACAGAATATGTACAAGATCTATATGAGGAAAGCTATAAAACACTGATAAGAAATCCAAGACCTAAATAAATGGAGAAATATTCCATGTGTATGGATAGGAAGACATGATATTGTCAAGATATCAATTCTTCCTAACTTGATCTATAGCCTCAATGCAATCCCTCTCAAAAGCCCAGCATACAATGGAATATTATTCAAAGCTAAAAAGAAATAAGCCTTCAAGCCAGGATAGACATGGAGGAAACTTAAATGCATATTGCTAAGTGAAAGAAGCCAATCCGAAAAGGTTACATACTTGTCTGTTACTAACTACGTGACATTCTGGAGAAGGCAAAACTCGGGAGACAATAAAAGGATCAGTGGTTGCCAGGAGTTCAAGGGGAGGAAGAGAAGAATCAATAGGATTTTTAGGGCAGTGAAACTATTTAATACTCTGTATGATACTATGATGATAGCTACATGTCATCTTACATTTGTCAAAACCTGCAGAAGTATAACACAAAAAGTGATTCTTAACGTAAACTATGGACCGTGGTTAATAATGTATCAATATTGGCTCATCAACTGTAACAAATGTACCACACTAATGTAAGATGTTAATAATATAGGAAACTCTGAGTGTGTGTGTGTGTGTGTGTGTGTGTGTGTGTGTGTGTGTGTGTGTATGGGGTAAGGAGATCTATGGGAATTCTCTGACCTTTCTGTTCAATTTTTCTGTACACCTAAAACTGCTGCAAAAAATAGGCTATTAATTTAAAAGGATTAATAAAAAGATCGTATTTAATAACAAAAAATTATTGTGGACCTCAAAGAGCTTTTGCTTGCGTGAGTTATATCCATCAATACTTGCCATATTACAAATTGAAATTTTAAAAATATGTATTCATTTATTTAAAAATAAATATGGCAATTATATTACATGTTAACATACACATTTTTGTAAAAAAGAGTTAAATTTTCCAAAATAAAAAACAGTGAAAAGAGGTGCATTGTTTTCCATTTTTGAAAATCTCTTTAATATCCAACTTAATAGAAGACAGCTAAATTCTCATATCTGTTTCTGCATTTTGAAGCATGTGAAGAAAATCTAACCTCCCACACACATGCAGTTGGACAAGGGAATAGTATTTTAATAGTCTTTTCATGTAATTGTGGTTATCATTCATTGATATGATACCAAAACTTAAAAAATGGTAGTTTATTCAAGGTTAGTTACAATGTGGAATCTGAAATATTATCATAAACTTTTCATCCTCTGTTACATTAAAATTCACTGGGCGCTCTTCAGCTCTGAATGGATCTTTTTACCATTGTATGCTTTTGCAAATCATGCATTAGTCATTTGGAAAATATTGGTCCACTTTGTTATGCAGATTTTCCAAATGTTGGCACATTTCATTACACAATGTAAAAAAATTACATTCATTAATGTCATTTTCTGATCTCATCAGAAAATTCTTTAAGAATTAAACTCATGATGCTGGGTGTGGTGGCTCACGCCTGTAATTCCAGCACTTTGGGAGGCTGAGGCAAGAGGATCGCTTAAGGCCAGGAGTTCAAGACAAGCCTGAGCAACATAGTGAGACCCCTGTCTCTATAAAAAATATAAAAATTAGCCTGGCATGGTGGTATGTACTTGTAGGCCCAGCTATTCTGGAGGCTGAAGCAGGAGGATGGCTCCAGCCCAGGAGTTTGAGGTTGCAGTGAGCTTTGATGATAGCACAACACTCTAGCCCAGGTAGCAGAGCGAGACCCTGTCTCACACACACAAACACACACACACACAAATTCACTTGTGAGTTGGACTTTATCCTTGGTAACAAATATTGTCAGTTGTTTACCTTAAAGTGGTTTGTTTCATTTGAGAGGAAGTGTCTGTCAAATAGCCAAATCTTAATAACCATAGTTCATCTGTCAGCCATTCTTTCAAGTAAAATGGTGTTTCATGAAAAAAGCGGCTGCTTCGGTTCCCAGTGCAAACAATGGTGCAAGTTGTTTTCCTGGAGACAGACATCAAGCAGCACAAGTGCTTTATACACACTTCCCATGGTGTCACACAGTATATTAAGAAGATGTGGATTCAAGGGTTGACATATAATAAAACTAATAGCTTTTACTTCAAGGACGTGCATAAGCAGACACTGACAGTTTTGAAATGTGAGTGCACAGCAGTGGAGAATGAAATGATGGTTTGTTCTATGCTAAGGCGCCAGCAGCATTCCTCACCGTTTCTTTCGTACCATCGTTACGAATGTCAACACAGAGGAAAAGGAAATAATGTCTTTGTATTCTTATGAAAATATTTTTTATCTGGGAGACCTTCTCCTTCTGAAACGGTCGCTGGGACACCCTGTTGTGTTTGAAATACACCAGGTGAGCCCACGAACTACAATGTATTACTAATGATAGCATGAATATAATCACTACCATTTATGTGCTTCATTCAGACATACCTCTAATTTCTTAAGATGTACTTCTCATTTCTTGTTAATTAATTTTTCAAAAAATATTTTTTGTGTGCTGGGTACTCAATAAACCTAGGAAATGGCTGCTGTCCAAAAAGAGTATAGAAGGTGTTAGAGAAAATTTTAAAGAGGACATCAGAAATTTGATAAATCTGAAAATTTTAAGGTGTTGTGGAGTAACTTAAACTAAAAAGCTTTAAAACGAGGCAGATACAATGAAGTAATTAGAAAGAAACACTTTCAGCAAGAAGTGGGAAATTAAATGAAGCATAGCATATCTGAAGAAATAGCCTGATGTTTTATTGCTGGTTATTTTGTGCATTAAATGGAAAGATGATTGAGAAAAAGTACAGAGTTGCTTAGACTCTGAAACTAAGAGCACGTAATAAAGGCTTATGATTAAGTGTGGAACTGAAGATTTATTTTTCAAGAACAGACTTGGATTGATTTATTAGTTTTCAATGCTTTCACAATTGTATTAAATGCTACAGCAGAAATGAGCTAACAATATGGTAAAAAGTGAAGGAGATAATGTATATGGAACACTGTGGCTTCTTTGCTTAAAAAGGGCATCATCCATTATCTTATTTGACAAATATTCATAAATGTTTAAAGAAGACATAAGAAATTTTGAAAATCTGAAAAATGTAAAGTGGCATGTAGTAGCTTAAACTAGGGTTATGTAGGAGGATATGTGAGTATATGTGTTTCTCTGTATGTGTTAATGTAATGGAGACAGACAAGAGAAGAGTCTCCCAGCACTGATCTTTGGAGAACATCTGAAGTAAAGGGTCCAGAGAGATCATATGTGTATATAAAGAAATATAGCACCATGCAGAAAGGGAAGTATTTTAAGAGAAATACAGATGGTCCTACAGGACTTTGTAAGAGAGAGATTGCTTCCAGCTGAAGAGTTCAAAAAAGGCTTCATTGAAGATGTAACATTTAAACTGGGTCATATGACATGGGATTTGCACTTGAGGAGCCTGGGGGCTGGGTGGGAAGAAGTGGGTGTTCTATTTAGAGCTTTGGTCCCTGACCCCTGAGCCATGGACCTATAACCGTCCATGGTTCCCGGCCTGGGAACTAGGGGAACTGGGCCACACAGCAAGAGATGAGCCACGGGTGAGGGAGCAAAGCTTCATCTGTATTTATAGCCGTTCCCCATTGCTCACATCACTGCATAAGCTCTGCCTCCTGTCATATCAGTGGCGGCATTAAATTCGCATAGGAGCTGAACCGTGCTGTAAACTGCGCATGCCATTGATGTAGGTTGTGCTCTCCTAATGAGAATCTAATGCCCGGTGACCTGCGGTGGAACTGAGGCAGCGAGGCTAGCACTGGGGAGCGACTGCTAATACAGATTATAATTAGCAGAGAGATTTGACTGTGTGATAAATGTAATGTGCTTGAATCATCCCAAAACCATCCCTCCACACCTCCAACTCCCGTCCATGAAAAAATTGTCTTCCATGAAACCCGTCCCTGGTGCCAAAAAGGTTGGGGATGGATGATTTAGAAGGAACAGCATGAGCAAAGACATGGAGACAAAGGGCAGGGCACTTGCAAGACTAGAAAGTTTAAGATCGTAGAGTAAGGGCTTCGAGGACAGAAATAACTGCCCAAAGATTCAGGTGTTAGTTGAGTTGTCCTGAAGCCAGTCTTCCCTCCCCTGCACTGCCATTTCCGGTCACTTATTTTCCAGAAAGACTAGACTGTTTTTTTCATTGGTAACTTTTATTCATGCATGTGCAAATTTTTTAAAATTTCTATTTCCTTGTAAACTTTCATCACTGCTATATTTATAATAGGTCTGAACAGTGTGGTTTTACCCTCCGAGTGAAGGAGGGTCAGCTGAGGATTCTTTGGCAGATGAAACGCCCCACGGTTTACGAAAAACATTTATTCCAGTTATCTCTTTTATGTGACAAAATTTGTCTAAGGTAAAAGCAATTTGTATCTTGTGGCTTTGTTGCAGAGTTTTTTCAGATATTTGATTTTTTTTTTCAATAACTCTTCTACTTGTAAAGCACTCCTTTCATTTAAATCTTTTATTACTATTTTTTGTTTGCTTTACAGCTTACCTGTTCCTTTGTATGTACTATGGTTTAAATTGTGGTGCTGACTTTTAGTCTATATGGTTTATCATAATTACCAGCCACTACGCTGTAATTATTTTATTTTGCCTGCTGGGGTTGGATGGATTGCTAGAGCCAAGGAAAGACATGCAAGAGCTGAGCTGTCAAGGAACACTGTTGCCAGCAAAATGTGTGGGTGCTACGACAACATTCACAACACCTACAATAGGCCCAATCTGGATTAAAGAATCAACATACAGAAAGTGTCAAGGAAAATCATAAGTGTACAAACTTCAACTTGGTAAACAACTTTGTCTTTCTTGGTCAACGCAGAGCATATTTGAAATGAAAAGAGAAAGTAAGTGTCATAGAATATTTGAAAAGCTTTTTCAAGGCTTTCTGGAAAAAAAAGTGAGAAAAAAATGAACAATGGGAACTTTGATGAGATATATCACAGGCTCTGGTACCTGTAGCAAAGGGAAGCCGCACTTAGCTCTGAGAATGAGACCCTGTGAGCACTGGAAGGGCCGCATCTTCTGAGCAAGTGTGGTAACCTGGCTCCATCAGGGTCCTATTCTAGAGAAGAGAGCTGTTGGCTAAAGCAATGAACTCTCACAGGATACCTTGTCTCTGTCCTTTCTACGTCTCCTGGGATGGGTCAGGGGTGTGGCGAATTTGTTGTGGTAAAATACGTCTAACATAAAATTTACCATTTCAACCATTTATTGTACAATTCAGTGGCATTAAGTACAATCACAGTATTATACAACTGTCACCACTGTCTATTTCCAGAACATTCTCAATATTCTAAACTGAAACTCTATGCTCATGAAATACTAACTTTCTATTGCCAATTTTCCCCACCCCTGGTAACCTCTATTCTATTTTCTGTTTCTGTGAATTTGCCTCTTCTAGGGACCTCACATAAGTGGAATCACACAGTATTTGTCCTTTTGCGTCTGGCTTATTTCACTTAGCATATTGTCCTCATCTATGGTACAGCATGTATCAGAATTTCATTCGTTTTTAAAGCTGAATAATATTTCACTGTATGTATATGACACGTTTTTTATCCATCTTCTTTGATGCAGTGGTCCCCAACCATTTTGGCACCAGGGACTGGTTTCATGGAAGACAATTTTTCCATGAACAGGGATGGGGGGAATGGTTTGGGATGATTCAAGAGCATTGCATTTATTGTGTACTTTATTTCTATTATTATTACATTGTAATATGTAATAAAATAATTATACAACTCACCATAATGCAGAATCAGTGGGAGCCCTGAGCTTGTTTTCCTGCAACTAGTGCTGCCACTGATGTGACAGGAGGTGGAGCTCAGGCAGTGATGCGTGACGAGGAGCGGCTGTAAATACAGATGAAGCTTTGCTTGTTCACCTGCTTCTCACCTCCTGCTGTGCAGCCCGGCTCCTAACAGGCCATGGTCTGGTACTGGTCCACGTCCCAGGGGTTGGGGACCACAGTTTTGGACATTTGGGTTATTTCCACCTTTTGCCTATTGTGAATAATGCTTGTATGAATATGAATATTCCATGGATTTTGGTGTACAAGTATCTATTTGAATCCCTACTTTCAGATCTTTTGGCCTTATACCTTGGAATGGAATTGCTGAATCATGTGGTAATTCTATCTACAAGTTTTTGAGAAACTGCCAAGCTGTTTTCCACATCTGCTGCACCATTTTACATTTCCACCAGCAGTACAAGGATTCTAACATCTCCATATCCTCACCAACATTTTTTATTGTCTGTTGTTGTAATTGTCATTGTTTTTTATAATAACCATCCTAATGGGTGTGAAGTGGTATCTCGTGGTTTTGATGTGCATTACCTTAATGACTAAAGTATGTTCCACATCTTTGCATGTGCTTATTGGTCACTCGAGTATCTTCTTTGGAGAAACACCTGTTTAAGTCCTTTGTCCATTTTTGAACTGGTCGTTTGTCCTGGGAAAATTTTTTAAAGCTTTGACCTTGCATATTTAATCACTATATTTTCTAAAGTCAATGATCACTATATTTACTTCTTCCCAAATCAATAAACTTCACTTTAAACTTAACTGAATTTTGAATATTGACTTCTTTTACTCTAAGAATTGTGAACTTTTTCTAAATCTTGGACAATTTTGAGATGCCTAAATACTATAAGTAAAATAGTTATTTTAGTTGCATTAAAAAATTAATTTGATACTGCTAACATATATAATAAATATAACTTATTTTGATACATCTTGTAAAATTTTTATATTACATAGGTTGTCTTCCTAAAAAATAAATTCATTCTGAGATTTTTCAAGAATAATTTTATTTTTATCCTTCAATTTTAGAGCTATTTTAATTTTTTGTTCTTGAGCTGAGAATAAGATCTACAAATGGATATTGACTGGTTTATTCAGAAACTCCTTTGAGTTTCCAATCTAAAGAAGTTTAGGGGATTCAGAAATCCCACTACTGGGTATCTACCCAAAGGTCATTTTATCAAAAAGACCCCTGCACTTGAAGGTTAATTGCAGCACAATTCACAAACTCAAAGAAGTGGAATCAACTTAAGTGCCCATCAATTCATGAATGGGTTAAGAAAATGTGATATATAAAAAATATTTATACACACACACACACACACACACACACACACACCATGGAGTATTACTCAGCCATAAAAAAGAATGAAATAATGTCTTTTGCAGCGACTTGCATGGAACTGGAAACCATTATCGTAAGTGAAGTATCCCAGAAATAACACCACATGTACTCCCTAATAATTGGGAGCTAATTGATGGACACACACAGGCACAAAGATATGTAAAGGTCACTGGAAATCAAGAAGGGGGTAGAGAGAGGAGGAAAGGAGTGAAAACCTACCTATCAGGTGCAATGAACACGATTCGGATGATGGGCACACTAACATCCCCAACTTAAGCATTATAAAATGTATCCATGCAACAAAAAAATTTGTATCCCCTTAATATTTTTAAATTAAGAAAATAAAAAAGCTTATAGAATAAGGATAAAGAAAATATTTCTGTTCAGCTGCATAATGTGTTTGTGTTTTAAGCTTACGTGTTGTTATAAAAGAGTAAAAAAATTTTAAAAAATTAAAAAGTTTATAAAGTAAAAAAGCTACAGTAAGGTCAATTCATTATTAAAGAAAGAAAAATATTTATTTATAACTTTAGTATAGCCTAAGCATACAGTGTTTATAAAATCTACAGAAGTGTACAGTAATGTCCTAGGCTTTCACATTCACTCACCACTCACTCGCTGATTCACCCAGAGCAACTTTAGTCTTGCAAGCTCCATTCATGGTAAAAGCCCTATAAAGATGTACCATTTTTTGTCTCTTAAACTGTATTTTTACTATACCATTTCTATTTTTTTTATGTTTAGACACATAAATATCTACCACCGTGTTACAATTGCCTACAGTATTTGGTACAGTAACATGCTGTACAGGTTTATAGCCTAGGAGCAATAAGCTATACAATAGAACCTAGGTGTGTGGTAGGCTATACCTTCTAGGTTAGTGTAAGTACACTCTATGATGCTTAAACAACAAAATCATCTAAAGACACATTTCTTGGAATGTATCCCCATAGTTAAGCGATACATTTATGTATTTATGTGTTTATTTCTACTCTCCTCCATTAGAGGAGAATGCTTATTTCTATTCTCCTTCATTAGAATTTTAACTTCATTAAGGCAGGGACCAATCTCTGCCTTATTTTACCTCCAGTGCCTAGCAGAGTGCCTAACACAAAGTAGTCACTCAACAAATATTTGGTGCATAAACAAGTGAATGAAAAAACTGGAATTGACAAAAATTTTAAAGACTTTTCTCTCTGCCCCAGTATTACAATTTTGATAAAACTCTGTGTATTAGTTTCCTAGGGCTTCAGTAACCCACAAATTGGGTGGCTTACAACAATAGGAATTTATTTTCTCACAGTTCTGGAGACCAGATGTCTGAAATCAAGGCATCAACAGGGTTAGTTCCTTCCAGTGCTCCTGAGGGAGAAGCTGTTCCATGCCTCTCCTAGTTTCTGTTGATGGTGGACAATATTTGGCATTCCTTGGCTTGTAGATGCACCAATCCAATCTCTGCTTTCATCTTCACATGGCATTCTCCCTGTGTCTGCGCCTTCACATCACTGTCTTTTTATGAGGACGTCGGCATTAGGGGCCGGACCATCCTGCCCAGCATGACCTCATCTTAATTTAACTAATTACATCTGCAATGACCCTATTTCCAAAGAATGTCACCTTCTGAGGAAATAGGGGTTAGGACCTCCTCATATATATATTTTTGGAGGGGTAGTAGAGTTATAAAGGGTTCCTTTATAACTGTTCTTCTTCAGAGATAGCAGGAGAGAAGAGTGTTTTTAAAAACAGGAAGTAAATTTCATACAGGCATTCACTTCAATAATTATAACTAGACACTAAAATTTGTGATTCCACATTTGCTGCCACATCCCTTAACTATACAACAGATGGGTTTTTACTGTGCCCTGAAAAACAACTAACTTGATTAGTTGTGTTGTTTAACCTCAAGTGTAGAAATGAATTTAGAAGACTCGACTCTTTGTGAAAGCTTCCCTGCCCCAATTCAGATACACAGAATTGGGGAACATGATTGTATTAGTTTCCTAGGGCTACCATAACAAATGAACATAAACTGGGTGGATGAACGGAAATTCATTCTCTCACAGTTCTGGAGGCTCAAAGTCCAAAATGGAGGTGTTGACAGGGCCATGCTCCCTCTGAATGCTCTAGAAGAGCATCTGTTTCATGCCTGACTCCTAGCTTCTGGTAGTTGCTGACACTCCTTGGTGTTCCTGGGCTTGCATGGGTGTCACTCCAATCTTTATCTCTGTCTTCACATGGCTTTCTTCACTGTGTATAGAACTGCCTCCAAATCTCCCTCTTCTTATAAGGACACCAATCATTGGATATAGGGCCTACTCTAATCCCGAATGACCTCGTCTTAACTTGATTACATCTGCAAAGATCCAAGTAAGGTGCCAGGTACCAGGAGTTAGGACTTCAACAAATCTTGTAGGGGACACAACTCAGTACACTATGTTTATTTTTATTTGTTGAATGAAAAGGATAATGCATGTAGCTGTTAAAGTTCAGTTGTTCTACTATGTTATAATAAACCTAGCAGCCTCCTGTCCCATCCCTATACTCTACCAATTTTTACTCTGTTGAGGCAAGAATGTTCACTGCTCTTAGTTGTTTCTTACACGTATTTAGCTCCATGTTTTTAAATCACATCTCAATTTTCCATATTATTTATTGATAGTCTACTGTGGAAGATGAAAATTCAGCTCTGTAATACTTCCCAAGCAAACACATGCTTTTTGTTTGTTTTTGTTTTTTGAGACAGGGTCTCACTCTGTCACCCCAGCTAGAGTGCAGTGGCTCATCATAGCTCATTGCAACCTCAGACTGCTGTGCTCAAGCGATCCTCCTGTTTCAGCCTCCTGAGTAGATAGGACTACAGGGATATGCCATGCCTGGCTAATTTTTCTATTTTTCATAAAGATGGGTCTCACTCTTGCTCAGGCTGGTCTTGAACTCCTGGCCTCAAGCAGTCCTCCCACCTCAGCCTCCCAAAGTGTTAGGATTACAGGCATGAGCCACTGTGCCTGGCCAAACACATACCTTTTATCCTTTTCCACCTCTCAGTGTAGTTAGCTATAACATCACATTTTTGTTAAATCAATATTCAGTGATTATATTATTGTGACTATGTAACTTTTATTTATAGAATAATCATATAATGTATGATGATTAAATTTCTTTTCTTTTAAACAACTTGTTTTTCTTGGTGTTATTAATTGAATTTTTGCCTGAATTTTCTATGTAGTAATGATAAATTTATTCCCAAACTCTCTGCCAGAGCTTCCCTAGTATGTTCGGCCGTCTCGGGTTATCTATTTCAGAGCTCCCACCCTCCTGCTCACATATGGCCTTGTTGCTCCCTAGGTTCTCTCTGTAGCTGGGACCCAGGCACTACCATTCTGGGGACTCCCTTTCCCTCAATCCTGTGTGGAACTTCCTGTTTGCTTGATCCTAATATTGTCCTTTCTTGGTACCCTCACTCTTCTTTCCAGAATACATCATCTAATCACTTCCTGAGAAAAGGTGTAACGGGAGCTAAACACTTGAGTTCTTCAATGTCTGAAAAAATTTTTATTCTGCTCTCACACTAAATCGATAGTATGGCCAGGTATACAGATTCCTAGATGGGAAATCATGTTCCTTCAGAATGTCAAAGGCTTTATTTCATTATTTCATAGCTCCTAATTTGCTAATGAGATGGCCTTTGCCATTCTGATCCACGGTCCTTTGTATGTGATCTGCTTTTATTTTTATTCCCTGGAAGATTTTAAGCTCATAATTTTGTCCTCTTTATTCTGAAAGTCCACAATGATACACCTTGGTGTTGATCTTTCTCTGTTATTCCAGGCACGGACTTGATTATCGCTGTCTAGAAACGTGTGCCCGTCAGTTATGTTGAATTTTCTTAAATAATTGCCTTAAATTATTTTCTCAGTTGTAGGAAGGAAATAATTTCTCTTTCTGAAACCATTCTTATTTGGATTTTAAGCTCTTTGGACTGGGACTTTAATATCTTTTCTCATATTATCTGTATCTTTAATTTTTCATTTTGCTTTTGGGAAGATATCTTTAACTTCATTTTCTAACCCATTCATTAAATATTTAATTTTTGCTATTATACTTTTAAAAGAACTATTTTGTTTCTTTTAAAAATATCATCCTGTATTTGTACCGTATAACTTCTCATCCCTCTAAGAATATTATTGGTTTTTGGAAGGGGGTTCTCTGTATTGTTTCCCCATGTTTCTTTTTTCTGCTCATTTCTATCATCTCTCATGCTATGGGATTTTTTTTCAAATTCTGATAACGCTTAACTGTCCTTTCATGGTTAAGCATGAGATCCTGGTCTGCTGTTTACAAGCTCTATGTGCACAGGTAGGGTTTACCTTAGAATTATAATGTGAACCCACTTCTTTCGTTAGAGGACCCCCAACCAAAAGCACCTATAAAACTTTTGCCCTGAGATGTAAAAAAGATTCCTCCAACCTCTTACTTGGAGGATTTAAACGTGGCTGTCAACAAGTATGCAGACTCAACTGCTTTTTGTATGGTACTCTAACCTCACTCTCAGCTCTGCCTGGTGAACCCAAGTCCACAGCTTGTTTGGTTCAATCCATCCAATTTTCTGCTGAGGTGAAGAGGTTGGGGGAAAGATCTGAGGTTCTAACCACTTCTTAAAAAGAACTTCAACTGATCCTTCTCTTGTACAACCCACTTGCATCCTTGCCTTCCAAGACAGGTGGAGACTCTAATTTCTGAGATTTTTTTCTGGGTCTCTGCAGCAAGTATTGGCTGTATGTAGCCATTCTCACTTGTACGTTTAGGTTTTAGCTTTCTGTTTTGCTAAGATACATACGTGTTCATCAACCTTCAGTTTCTAAAAAATGAACTTCTTATCAGTTTTCATCTCCCCTCCTTTTCTCTTTGTCCTTCTGGGTTTGTACCTTATTTTCTTCTCTCAGTGTCATTTAGTAGAGTTTGGGAAGGAAACAGAAATGAATACATGTATACAATCTGCTGTGTTTAGCTAGAAGCCCTCTGATTATTCATCAGTGTATTACCATGGAAGTGTTTGTGGATTAGTGTACTAAATAGTCTAGGGAAATCAACTCTCAGGGGAAATTTTCTTTCAATTGCCCTTTTATTTCATTAAATGTTTCTCATCACATTATAACATTTTATTTTTACTCACAGTTGATATATTTAACAAATAACTTTTTGATATAAAATAACATAGGGTTATCTTAGAAAATTTGGCAAATAGAATTGATTAAGAAAACATTTTTTTAAAAAAGGAAAAACCACAAACCTACCACTTCTAACATTTTGGGGATATATAATACTTTGGGGATTACTTTTTTGGTATATACAGACCTTAGTTTATAAGATTTATCAGGTAACGAAACTGAATTAGTCATTTAAAATCTTCCCACAATGAAAAGTCAAGGTCAAGATAGTTTCACTGGTGAATCCTATCATACATTTATGGAAGAAAAAATACCACTTGCACACACATGCTTTCAGAAAATATAAGCGTAAGGAAAACTTTCCAGTTTATTTTATGAAGCAAATATTGTCCTGACATCAAAGCCAGACAAAGACAATACAAAAACAAAACAAAACAAAACTATGAATTAGAGGGAGCAGAGCAGACTTTTATTTTCAATGTCCTATATCATACTAGGGAATGCCTTAAGGACTGGTCTCTGTTCTGTCTAACTGGGATCTCAAGCAGGAAGAAGCAGTGGGTGCTGTAGGAAAGTTACGGGGAGACTAGCCCATAGACACCTGGGGTAAGATATTGTGGGTGGAGATATACAATAGACCATAAAAGGCCTCAAGGAGAGACTTGTCTGGAAATTAAGACATTTAAAGCAGTTGAGCACATAGGGAAATTTAAAAAGCCACACATGGGCTCTGGCAAGATGCATGCTCGTAATAGAACTCATAAGATCGTAAGCTTTCTCCTTGGGTGGATCTCAAGACTTAGAATCAAGGTCCAGCTAACTAGTGAAGAACTTCCTTGGCACAGGGCTAGTCTAAAAAAGACTAGAAGAGGCGTCTGTTTTCTCAAATGCCTAATTTTCAACAACAACAACAAAAAACACAAGGCATATATATAAAAATAAAACACAGGAAAATATGGCCCATTCTAAGACTAAAATAAAGTGGCAGAAATTGTCCTTGACGAAACAGACACCAGACTTACTAGATGAAGACTTTAAAACAACTGTCTTAAATATGCTCAAAGAGCTCAAGGAAAACATGGACAAAGAACCAAAAGGAATCAGGAAAATAATATATTGAAAAATTAAAACATCAACAAAGAGGTAGAAATTACATTAATAAAATGGAACCACACAGAAATTCTCAATCTTAAAAATACAATAACCAAATTAAAAAATTCACTAGAGCAGTTGATCAGACCTGAGCAGGCAGAAGGAAAAAAAAAAAAAACCACCAGTGAATTTGAATATAGGACATTTGAAATAATCAGGTCTGAGGGAGAGAAACACAAAAGAAAAAAGAAAAGTGAACAGGCCGGGTGCGGTGGCTCACGCCTGTAATCCTAGCACTCTGGGAGGCCGAGGCGGGAGGATTGCTCAAGGTCAGGAGTTCAAGACCAGCCTGAGCAAGAGCGAGATCCCGTCTCTACTAAAAATACAAAGAAATTAGTCGGACAACTAAAAAAAAATATATAGAAAAAATTAGCCGGGGATGGTGACGCATGCCTGTAGTCCTAGCTACTCGGGAGGCTGAGGCAGGAGGATCGCTTGAGCCCAGGAGTTTGAGGTTGCTGTGAGCTAGCCTGATGCCATGGCACTCTAGCCCAGGAAACAGAGCAATACTCTTTCTCAAAAAAAAAAAAAAAAAAAAGTGAACAGAGCCAAAAGGACTTATGTGACACCATCAAGTAGACCAATACATGTATTACAGTAATTACAGAAGAAGAAAGAGAGAAAGAAGCAAAGATCATTTGAAGAAATAATGGCAGAACACTGTAAATTTGTGGAAATCATTAATCTGTAAATCTAAGATTAACCAGATCCAGGTATGATAAACCCAAAGAGACCCACACCAACATATATTATAATTAAATTGTTGGAAAAAAAAAAGACAAAGAAAATTTGAAAGCAACATGAGAAAAACAACTCATCATACACATGGGCTCCTCAAAAACATTATTAGCCAATTTCTCAGCAGAAATGTTGGGGCCAGAAGGCATCTAAGGCAACAGGGCCCCTATGATCTGTTGAGAAAAATATTTGGGACTGCCTTACAGATAGTTCTGTATTTTATGGTGCAGAAAGTAGATAGTTGCAACATGATGGTCCCTCTCTGGGGTGGTCCTGGATGTGGTGAAGGGAAATACTCCCAGTTGGCAGAACTAGGAGAAGTGCACCTGGTTGTTTATTTTGTTTGAAATGAGAGATAGCTAGATGTCTGGATCTACTGAGTCATGGTCAGTATGTGACTGTTTGGATAGATGGTTTGGAACTTGAAAGGAACATGATTAAAAAACTGGTGACAAGGATATCTGGGGAAGGGAAATATGTGGATAGACTGAATGGGCATATAGTGTGAAGGTATTTGTGTCTCATGTGACACTCACCAAAGAGGAACGTCATTAGAGGATGATCATAATAATCAAGTGGATGAGATGATCTCATCTGTGGATGTCAGTCAGTCTGTTCATCCATCCATCCTTGTCCTTGTCCAATGGATTCACGAACAAAGTGGCCATGGTGCAGGATAAAGATTGGACATGGGCTCGGTAGCTTGGATTTTCACTCAACAAAGCCAATTTCACTATAGCTATTGCTGAGTGCCCAACTTGCCAAGAGCGGAGACCAAAGCTAACCATCTATTCCCTGGAAGTATCAGGCAGCCATCAGGTATATTACATTGGGCCACTCAGAGGCAACACTTTTTTTTTTCACTTAATAGATATTCTGGAAATGAATTTTCTTCTTTGCCTACAATGCTTCTGTCAAAGCCACCGTCCATGGACTTAAAAAATGCTTTAGTCACCCTCATGATATTCCACACAGCATTATTTTTAGGCAAGAAATTCATTTTACAGCAAATAAAGGCAGCAATGGTTTTATGCTCATAATAAGAATTCACTGGTCTTATTATGTTGCCCATTACCCTAAGTAGCTGGCCTAATAGGATGATAGAATGGCCTTTTTCTTTTTGTTGTGGTAAAATACAAATTACATGAAGTTTACCATTTTAAAGTACACAATTCAGTGGAATTAAGTACATTCACAATGTTATGCTACCATCACCACTATCTAGTTCCAGAATTCTTTCATCACGCCAAAATGAAACTCAATGCCTATTAAGCAGTCACTCCTCAGCTCTTGTCGACCACTAATTGGCCTTCTGTCTCTATGGTTCGTCTATGCTGGATATTTCATATAAATCAAATCATACAATATGTGACCTTTTGTGTCTGGCTTCTTTCACTTAGCATGTTTTCAAAATTGATCCATGTAGTAGCATTGGATGGCCTTTTCAAGACTCAAAATCATGCCATCTGGATGTGTGGCAACACCTTGTGAGACTAGATAATGTTCTATAAGCTTTGATATATGTTCTAAATTAGTGACCAAGATATAGCCATGGTCCACGAATCAAGAAGTGGGCTTGGGAGTGGATCTTCACTTTTACCTCTAGTGAAACATATTCAAAATTTTTGCTTCCCATCCCTGCAACTTTTGGCTTCTCCCAAAGAAGAATGCTCCCACCAGGGTACACCAGGAAGAGTTTAATTAAACTGGAAGCTAAGATTGCCACTTGGTCATTTTGGGCTCCTTGTGCTATTTATTCAACATGCAAAGAAGGGGATTACTGCAGTACTGGAGTGATTAATCCTGACTATCAAGCAGAATTTGAGTTGCTGCTACATGATAGGAGAAGGGAGGAATATACATCGAATGCAGGAGATTCTTTGGGGATGGACTTGGTACTATTTAGCACTCTGTGATATGAGTTAATAGAAAACTACAACAATCTAATAGAAGTAGAAACTCTAATGTCCCAGACTCTTCAGGAATAAAGGTTTAGTTTGCCCCAAAAGGCAAAGAACCACTACCAGCTGAGATGCTTGCTGAAGGCAAAGAGAACATGAAATGGGTAATGGAATAGAAGGTAGTTAAAAATACAGATGCTCCTCCTCTTATGATGGGTTTATGTCTTGATAAACCCATTGTCAAACATATTGGGTTTTTTTATCCCAATAAACCCATTGTAAAGTCAAAAAATTATAAGTTGAACCATTATAAATTAGGACTGTCTATAGTAGCTATGATCATGTTACCAGTTGCAGTTCAAGAACTGTAATAGCTATGAGCATTTTCCCCTCATTTCGATAGAAATATATTTGTGTACATATTAACCAATTATTTTTTCCCTTCTCAATCTTTTCAGATGTGCTAATAGTGGGGAACCTTACATTTTAATATTTAAATTACAGACTATGAAAGGGGTACTGTGACTCATCAACAAGAATGAACATTACTCAAAGAAGGCTGCATATCATCTTTTGGTGAGGAAGTAAGCTGACTTTGGTTGTATGAGAGATAGCTGCACTATATGGGCAGAAGGCTGATTCTGCTATGGTCTTTATTTGAAAATTAAATATGATTAAAAGAATTATCCATGAATGTCAAGGTGACAAGAATAGGTCTGAAATGGTTTTGCATGATAAACTTAGCTAAGCTGGACTATATTTTCCAGAATTCTCTTCTCTTTATTCTAATGGTTTTGGTTGGCCATAATAGAGATCTGCGAAAGATTTGAAAAGTGGAAGTAATGTACCAATTGTTACCCTTGGAAAGTCCACAGAGGGTCCTAGGCACCATTGCAACTAGTGCATATACTCACTGATCTGCTAACTCACCTCATTGGCAAGGGGCAATGACAGGGCCCAGAGGTTCTCCAGCTTCTCTGTATCCTGGGCTAGGCACAGGTGCAGCTCCTTGGCTAAAGGCACCAGCTTCTTCTGCAGGCCATGTGTCATTGTGGTTAGATGCAGCAAGACAAAAAGAGGGGTTCCAGTTTCTCCTCTTATGTTCCAATTTGTTTAAGCTTCCTCCTCCCATCTGCCTGCAATGCTGACATACAGTGACTTCAGGCCCACTATTAGACACTGAGGCAACAGTCTTTTACAGACCCTGTTACCAGTTCCCCATTGTGGTCCCTATTTAGTGGCTCTTCTAAGATTCTGTAAATATTCCTTCCTGACCTTGACTTCTCCAGGTTCTCTCAATTGGGTAAAGTCTAATCCCTAAAATAAATCATTTATTCTGTATCACTTGTAGTGGTTCTACTTCTATGAGAGGTATTCATCTTTTGTTATTTGTTCCCATAATTTTCCTGGCTAACCTCATATATTTTTTTCATATGATCTTAGAATCAGCTTACCTAGTTAAAAAATGTTTGACTTTACTGATGTTACATGTGTACATTAATTTAAGGTGAACTGATGTTTTAGTAGTTTAAGTCTTCCTATTCAAAGGACATTCTTTCTAAATATCCAAGTCTACTTTTCTATTTCTCTCATAAAAGTTTCCTTTTGTAAGTCTTAAAGTTCTTAAAGTTTATTTCAAGTACTTATTTTTTTATTGCTGTAATAGGATTTTCCCCACTATTTAAGTTTGTTCCCTGTGATAGTTAATTTTATCTATCCATTTGGCTTGGTTGGGCTACTATGTCCACTTGTTTGGTCAAACACTAGTCCAGATGTTCCTGTGAAGATAACTTGTGGATTTAATTTTTTTTTTTTTTTTTTTTGGTCTTGCTATACTGCCTAGGCTGGAATGTAGCGGCTATTCACAGGCACAATTATAGTACACTGATGCCTCAAGCAATCCTCCTGTTTCAGTCTCCCAAGTATTGGGACTATGCCACCACGCCCAACTTGTGATGAACATGTATAATCCATTGCCTTTACACAGACTACCCTCTATAAAGTGGGTGGGCCTCATCCCGTCATTGAAGGCATTAAAAGACTGAGGGTTCCTAAGGAAGACTTGATTCTGACTCAAGACTCCAGCTTAGAAACCCTGTCTGAGTTTTCAGCCTGTTGGTCTGCCCTGCTGATTTCAGACTTACCAGTCCCCATAACTGTGTGGGCCAATTTCTTAAAATAACTTTCTCTCTGTATATATATCCTATGGGTTTTGTTTCTCTGGAGAACCCTAATACACTCCCCAACACAATAAAGAACACTGTAAGCAGTTGAAGCTTTGGTCTTGACATACTTCATGGTATGGCAGAAAACGCACAACTCTGAAATCACAGACCACAGAGTTCACTGGGGCAAATGACTTATGGTCTTGGAACCTGATCCCTCATCTGTAGAATGGGGATAAAATTACCTTTACTTGTGTGGCTATTGTGCTGGGTAAAGTTAAACATTGCATGTAGCATACATGTATGGTTTTTGGCTCATAGTAGGTGCATAGTAGTAACCTAGTAAGCTTAAGGGAGATGCACTGTTTAGTTATCTATTTAGTGCTAAGTCTCATTAAGTAATTTAATCAACCTGGGTCTCTTAGATGTTATTAACTGTGACGTAGTATTTTATTTGACACACACTGTCGCATCAGTATCACCTTCTGGGTGGGTGGTTAGATATACACAGAATTCAAACATTATTTGAAGTTAGTTCTTGCCACTTATCTGTGTAAGGTCTAGGGCAAGTTTGTTTCCATGAGCCCACTTTCAGTTGAGATACTAATATTAATAATTCCTTCACAAGGTTTTTGTGAGAAGTAATGTGATAAAATAAGACAAAGTGCTCAGCATAATCCCGAGCACACAGTAGATGCTCAACACATCTACTACATGATGGGGAAATAATTAGGATTTGAAAGATGAGTTGGATCAATTGTTGCACTAAAGGGAAGTTTGCCATCTTGTGAAGACAAAATCCACAAGACCACAGTGGGGATTCTATTTCTTTTAATAGTGGAGAGCACACAAATAGAAAAATATCCACTGAGGTACTATACAGTTTTAACAATACAAAAGAAACAGATGCCATGGGAAGTCTTGCAGGCATTTGCTCATTTAACGCATCATGTACATTTGGTACCTGATCTCATCATCGGTAGAGGTTGTGTGGCACTTTCAAAGGCCTGCCACCTTGCCAGTGGCTAGTCATCCCAAATAAGTGGAAGGGTGGGTGTCTTGAGAATTGAGCCAAATCACCAATTTTGTCAGCAGGGAAAAGCTTGTTCAGGCTGAAGTCCCGGAAGCTGGAACGCATTAGAAACAATCAGTCGGTGCTGAAAATCATTGACAGTTTGGGGAGAAATGTGACAAAACCAACACACAAATTACATATCTAGTTACAAAACACGTCAAGAGCTCTTTACATTCTCCTGCTTTCTAAAAATCAAAAGCCGACGAACAAAAACTGCTTTTTGTAGAAGGGCAAGCAGTCTCCTTTTTCCCCTTTGTCTTCTCAGTATCATCCTTTACCACTTTTTTCATTGCAAGACTTTTCTCGGTCTAGGTTTTTTCCCTCCACTTCAGATCCCCTCTTCACTCCCGAATGCTCAGCTCCCCTCTCCGCCCCTCGGGCTCGGTATAGCTCCGGGGCCGCATCTGCCCAGGGAGCGATCGAGCCCGACCCCGCCAAGGGACGGGCAGTGACGTAGAAGGAAGGCTGGTGCCGCGCGGTCCGCTGACGTCACTGCCGCAGCGGTCCGGAGCGAAGCCCCACAATGGGAATTCAAGGAGAGAAAGCCGGCGGTGACCCCACAGTCAGGGCTGAGCGCTGCAAGTGTGCCTCGCGCTTTGGGTTTCTGGGTTCCGCAGGCCGGAATGGTGCCTGTCGCTGGGGCTGAGCTGACTCCACACCCTCAGCGCGCTCGAACCTAAAGTTTAGCGCTGAGGGGGATGCTCCCAAATGATGGGGCCGCATGCGCACGCGCCTTGGGTTGCGGGGCGGTCGGGGGGGAGCTGCGGGCTGGGGTGGGGGCTGCAGGATGAGGTTGGGGAAGGCGGAAGGTGCGTAGCGGGAGGGGACCGGGACTGCGCGCCGAGGTGCGGAACAGGGTGAAGGTTACTCACGCCATCCGCCGCTAGCCCGTCTCCCTGGGCGCTGCGGCGGCACGGGGCGCTGGGCCTGCGGCGCGGCGTCGTGACGTCACGCTGGCGGCGGCCGTGGTTGGCGCAAGGTCCGCGGCTGCAAAGTGTGAATTACGCCGGGCTCGCGCCGGCGGCGGAGTGAAGTCAGGCTCCGGGGGAGGGGAGGGGCAGGACTCCCGCGGCTGCGGCGGCTGTGGCGGCCCGAGCTGGTCGCTGGTCCTGATCCCCGCGCGCCCTGGGTCTGGCCGCTGGTTCCAGTCGTCTTTTCTTGCACTGCGTTGCTCCGTCCTTGCTCCACTCGTGCTCTGCTGTCCCCCGGACCCTCTCCTCTCGGCCGAGGAGACCTGGGACCGCGGGTTCCCGCTCCGACTTTGCCTTTGCTGCCCCCGCTTGCACCCCGTCCCCCCTCGCCCGGAGTCGGGCGCGCGCTGGTCCTCGTAATTGGCGCCGCAGCGCCTTCCCACCGGCAGCCCGGACGGAGGGCTGGGGTGGAGGAGGCGTGAGCGCGGCTTCCCGGCCCGGGGTCGCCGCCCGCCCGCCCTGCCCCCGCCTCGGCCCGGCGCCCCGAGCCGCGGCCCCCTCCCAGCGCAGGGGCCGGCGGCCGCGGTAGGGCGGGCGCCGCGCGGAGGCAGGGCGGGCGTATTCAATGGAAGTATGTTACCAGCTGCCGGTGCTGCCTCTGGACAGGCCGGTCCCCCAGCACGTCCTCAGCCGCCGAGGAGCCATCAGCTTCAGCTCCAGCTCCGCGCTCTTCGGCTGCCCTAATCCCCGGCAGCTCTCACAGGTAATCACCGCCACCGGAGGCCCACACTTGGGGGCTTCTGTCTTTTGTTTCCCTCTGCTCACCCAATTTCACCTCTGCGATTCCCCCCACCCCCAGCCCTAGCATTGTCCATTGTTTGGGGATTTCTAGGCTGGCTCCTCGATTCGAGAGCTTTTTAATATTCGCAGCTGTCCACCCTGAGCCCTCCGGTCTCCTCAGAACCTCACCCCAGTGGGCTCTGGAATCCCTTCAGACCCTCCCCAGGCCCGTGACCCTCCGTGCCCAGCAGTTGAAGCTGCAGGAATGATTTTTCTCTTTGCTTTTTCCGTCTGGAAGTTGGGTCCCC
Source organism: Avahi laniger (assembly GCA_963575035.1). NCBI lineage: Eukaryota > Metazoa > Chordata > Mammalia > Primates > Indriidae > Avahi > Avahi laniger. Next base: position 51,241 of record CAUYSK010106080.1, read on the forward strand.
CTTCCTTAGCTGTGACCCCGGAGCACACCTGTTCACCCCGCCTTCCGACATACCTGTCCCCCCCTCCCGCCCATACCTGTTCGCGCCTCTCTTCCCCCAGCTCCCGAGCGCCCCGCGGTGATCGCACGGTCCTGCGGTTCTTTCTGAACAATAGGCCTAGATGCCCCGTTGCTGTCTTTTCCCCTGACTCCTTCGTTTCTGTGAATGGGCCTTAAGTGGTATCAGAGGAGCAAGTCCGCAAAGTTCACAGCGAGGAATCAGTTCTGTTTTTGATAAGGAGAAACTACTGATGAGCACTCACGGGAAGACTTTGTTTTGAACGGCCCAATACCATTTGCTCCTGAGAATTTGTTCTGTGGTGATGCCGTTGGCCCAACTCCTTAGTTCTGACTAATTTTAATTGCCAGACTTAAAACGGGTAGGCAAAAATAATTTTGTTTACATCTGAACTGAGTGCCCTCACTTTCTGTTGTCTGAAGTTACCTGTTGATGATCACTTTTTAAATTAAATATATTTTTCCTGTTAATATATTAACTTTTATGGGAGTATATTTTCTCTCTCCATTTGTATTGTATCTTGAGCAAGATCCGTATTTTTTTTTTTTTTTTTGCAGGCACAGCACTTAGCCGAGATTTTGTTTTTAATAGGTGTCCAGTAGATATTTCTCATTTGCTTGTTTGCCTAAAGTGTTGGTAGAGAGTTGGGTTTCTCTTTGAACCCTTTTTATTTAAACTCAGACTTCTTTCACAGTACAAAGTGGTATGCTAATGAGGTCATTGCAGACTTGTAAAAATTACAATATTGAGCGATATTTAAAATAATATTACATAGTTATTTATTTTGCAGGTTAGATCCGCGATCTTCCTTTGTTCCTTTTTAGTATTGCTTAAAGCATTTTCAGGTTCCAGAATTAGTATTGAAGGGATATTAATGCACTGCTGAAAGAGGTTTTTATTACTAGTAATTAAAGGCTTTTAATGATAGTAACTTTTTTCACTTCTAAATATTATTTTACTTCCTTAGATCAGCAGGCACATAACGCATTTCCAGTTTTGTCTAAATAATAAAGACAATCACTGATCATTTATAAAATCATAAAATACCAATAAAATTTTTGTGCTCCCTGAGGAGAAAATGAATGAGAAGGAAGATTCCAAGGGATTAAAAGAAGGCTGATGCCAGGGGTTTTACCTGATGTCTTAATTAATCCACAGAGACCAATTTTAAGCTCTACTCATTCTTGACTCATTTTCTAGCCTTAGGTTTAAATGGGTAATGGAATTTAAAAGATATGATTGTGGCAGATAAAGCTAATATTGTAGAGTTACACCACATTTTACTAACAACCTTTAAAGCTTTTTAAAAATTTCTAAACCCCGAAGTGAAGTATACAGGAACTTCTTAAACTTGGACAGAAATTTTCCTGAATTAACACTTTTTTCTGATTAACATTATGATGAAGGTAAACTTACCAGGATGCTGAGATAGATGTATTTATGACTATCAAGAATATGCATATCATTTAGTGATAAAGCATATGTTGACATTGACTTCTTTAGGGCTAGATGGGAATTTGTAATAGCAAAAAAAGAGACAGAAAGCCTTGGAATCTTATTCAGAGCTCTCTAAAGTAAGTATTTGGTTAAATGAAATGCTTTCTTTAGGAATTTTTAGTTCCTAAGCCTAAAGGAGCAGAAACTATAAAAATTTTAGATGATTTTGTAATTTCATCGAACAGACATTAAAAAAAAAAACTTTTCCTTTTTTAAAGACAAAATAAGTTTTTCTGATTTAAAATATGCTCAAAACTAGCAGTCTTTTTATTTTGCATAGTATTGGAGCCCAGCTTGTAGTAGGTACTTAATAAATATTTGTTGAGTGAGTGAATAGGTAAATGAAATTATCTCTGAGCATCAGCTTTAGATATGTAAACAGTGTAAAGGCATCAAGATATAGCCCTGACTTACTTACCCAAACTTGGTTGGGGACTTGTAACTGCACACTCTTAACAGATCCAGGAAAAAGCAGAAAAGTCTCTGAGCAGCCGAAATGGATTTGGAGATCCTCTCAAAGCCTGTGTTTTAGGCAAATTCTGACAAGCTTGTTTTCCAAGTAGCCATAAATTTGACATGAGGTGGGAGGCTGCAAGAGTCTGTTCACACTGATAGCAGCAAAGGTTGACAGCTGACACCAAAAACCAAGCGTCAGAAGCAAAACTCCTCAAAGCCAGCAACTTTTAAAAAGGCACCCTGGAAACGTTTATTTTAGGGGCTTGAGGGTTGTACAACACAATAATTATTAGAATAATATTCAACAGAGTCTGTTTTTAAAAGTTAAAAAATTTGTCCTGTTTTTTAGAAAAAGATTTCCATGCCAAACAGTTTAAGTGTTGGTGCTTAAATGGACAAGCTTGAGTTATCTGGAAAATTCATTTATGTGGAACACCAGCTCTTCCAAGGATGCCAAATAAATGAGGCATTAACTTTTTGTTTTAAACCAGATCTATACTTTAATACTTTTTCAAATGGTTAATAGGAGTTTCTTTGAATTAATTTGAATAATAAGGATAATAAATGAAGCCTATTCATTGCCATTTTTGGATATCTGTTGTCAATAGCTCCATTTAAAGATTTGTCTTTCAGAATAAAGTTCTTATTTGGAAAAAAATATTGTGAAGGCAGAAATTGTGTCTTTTTCATCACTGTATTCATGTGCTTTGCATAAGTAGATGCTTGGTAAATGTGAAACTTAAGTTAGTGTTTTGATGGGCATGCCAAAGCACTGCATTTGGGATTATTTCAGTCTGATTCAGTCAGATTTTTCTGTGCACTGGAAACAAACCTTATTTGGGTGGGAGATTTGAGGTTTAATTTTAAAAATCTTATAAATCTATGATATGTATTATTATTGAACAAAATGTTGGGATCTAACATGTAAACGTTTTTAGTACAATAATAAGGTAAATTTGATTTTTAATTTAACGTTTATCTTTTTTTAACAAAACTATTTCACAAATATTTACTGAGAGCACTTTTTGTGAGTGAGCCTGCATGTGTTAGGTGTTGAGAAAATATAAGGAGTTACAGGTTTAGCATCTCTAATCCAAAAATCTGAAATCCAAAATGTTCCAAAATTCGAAACTTTCTGAGCAATGACATGGAGACTGAAAGCTTGCTATTTGTTGTTGGCTGTGAAAAGCTGACACAGGTGTTCTGGTGATGCTACTTACCCTGAATACATTACTTTTTCACTTTATTGATGGTATGTCATATTCTTTACTGTTAAGTATTAGGTGTGAATAGTGTAAGAAAATGATTGCTTATTGGTAACATACAAACTCAGAGTCAGGAATGATGATGATGCCAGACAACCACAGATTGCCCACGTGGGTGGTCGAGATAGTGACACCTTTGCTTTCTTTGTTTCATGCATAAAAATTATTAAAAATATTGTATACAATTACCTCAGGCTATGTGTTTGTTGTTTGTTGGGCTAGAGTGCAGTGGCCTCATCATAACTCACTGCAATCTCAAACTCCTGGCTTCATGTAATCCTCCTGCTTCAACCTCCCAAGTAGCTGGTACTACAATCATACACCACCCCACCTGGCTTATTTTTTCTATTTTTTTGTGGAGACAGGGTCTCACTATGTTGCTCAGACTTGTCTGGAACTCCTGACATCAAGTGATCCTCTCACCTCAGCCTGCCAAAGTGCTGGGATTACAGGTGTGAACTACTGCACCTAGCCTTTTGTGAAATTTCATTTGCATATATCCTGTGCTCACTTATAAGGGCTGTTATATCTCCAACATCAATTTGTAAATGGACATTATGCCAAATTACTGTTAGCCATACTAATTGCCTCTTTATAAAGCTACATACAGAAGCCGATACAGAGGTTAGTGTGGACAGTCAGTGGGATACCTCAAGGGAAGTGGTTATGTCTCCCTGCCCACTCCCAAAATACCTGTTTTGTTAGGACCTTGGTTTCATTTCTGCTTTTAGAAATGCTTCATACTTTGATTTAAATTTAATACTATCATGCTTTGGCTTTTACTTCAGAGCTACTATATATTTATATTTCAAATATATGCTCAAACATAATATAAATCTATATTGTACTTGGAGTGAGAGTGTAGTTCTGATTGAGTAGTAGGGTGTTCAAATTGCTATTTTATAGTTTGTCAGGAACACATTCAGTAGGGGATATGATTTGTATGCCCAGATTTTTCTGCTTTATTGCTAAGCCTAGAGTTCCATCAGCTGTATGTACTGTCTACTCAGGAATTCTTTTTTAAACACAAATTTCCTGCAGGAGGTAAAATATTATTATGCCCTTCACAGGAGTTAGGAAGATAGAGGTTGGGCAGAAAGAGGGAGAGGTGCCATCTATTCTCTTCTAGGTAATTTTCAACTTTTTCTTTTCTCTTCCTTCAAAAAGGATCAGAGCAATTTTAGAGAATTTGGGTTCTTTTCTGAGGATGGATATAAGAACAAGGTTGGGAAGGGAGGAGCTGAAGAAAGAGGAAGTGGATAAAACTGAGCTCATTGACATTTTTACCTAGGATCATTAATAGTCATTAAAAACACCTAGTAAATTTAGATAATGAAGAAGCCTTATTGCATGCACATACTCTTAGGGAATTTAATTTTCTTTGTTTTTCTGAATTTGTGTGAATCACATTTGTTTATGTTTCTATGTATTCACATAAAGTCTATTTCTAATTTTGCTAGAAGTCTCTTGACTAAAGATCTTTTCAGATACGGTCATTCTTAAAAATTCCCTTTGGCCACTCCAGAAAACCTCAACAATTAATTTTGAATCTTCTAATTTAAAAATAATCAAATTTTTTTTATTCTGGCTATGAATTGATCATCTTTTATGATTAATTTGAATTGAGAGAAAATTTACAATTTATCCTTTTCCATATTTTAGTGACTTGTTTTTGCCTAAAAGTAACTTAGATTTTGTTGATTTTTATATTGTTGCCAAATATGCTTTTCAAAAGGTTATTCACAAGTAAATGATACTTTTGCATATTTGCATTCAGGTGTAAGTGTTACATAATCAAAATATAGGGAAAGGAACAAAAACTAGGTTTGTATTATAGATGAGCCTTCTAAGCTTGCAGAGCTTTGTTTTGGCTGCTGACAGGTTCCCTTTGTAAGGGACCTGTGCCACTGATTTTGTGGTTGACATCAGAAGCATCTCTTGCTTATCATTTTCTTTGAGTAGGCATTTTGGATTGCTGCTCCATGCCTCCACCTGCTGGTAGGGATGGCTCTTCATTTTTCAGAAGATGATGGCTAGAGGGAGAAGACCAAGGCAGGGCAGGGCAGAATTTGGGGAAGAAAACAAATCGTGATGGATACCTAAGTTTCAGCAAAGCTTACTCTACTCCTTACAGTTTTGAGTAGAACAAACTCTAGCTCAGGACCATATAAAGTACTTGGCAAAATGGTGCTTAATAAAAATGCAGTAGTCTTGCTTGAGTAGTAATTATAATTACAGTTAGCCTTGAACAACATGAAAGTTAAGGGCACTCATCCCCTGCATGGTTGAGAATCCACACATAACTTTCGACTTCCTGAAAACTTGTCTACTAATAGCCTACTGTTGACCAGAAGCATAAACAGTTGATTAACACAAATTTTGTATGTTATATATATTACGTACTGTATTCTTATAATAAAGTAAGAGAGAAAATAAACTGTTATTAGAAAAACATAAGGAAAAGAAAATTTATTTACTATTCATTAAGTGGAAGTTAGATCATCAAAAAAGTCTTCATCCTTTTCATCTTCACTTTGAATTGGCTGGGACGTGGGTTGGTCTGGCTGTCTCAGGGGTGATGGCCTGTCTGAGAGTTTTTTCAAATCATTGCAAATCTCAAAAAAATTTTCCAGAATATTTATTGAAAAAAATCTGCATATCTGTAGACCCATACAGTTCAAATCCATGGCATTCAAGTGTCAACTGTGTTTGTTCTCATTTTTGGAGTAACTCCTACATGCCAGATGCTTTAATTGTTTTTAATCTTTATAAAAATGAGATAAATGCTATTACTCTCATTTTTACCAAGGAATAAACAGAGTTTTCAGGCATTGATTAAGTAGTTATTTGTCCAAGGTAACACAACTGGATAGTGGAAATGGATTAGACTCTAGGTCATGCTGGCTGTAAAGCCCATGTGTTCTCTTCTACTTACTTTTACCACATGGTAAAAGGATGTTACCTCAATGGGTAGAATAAGAACCAACAGCTAAGAACAGCAGGGAAATGGGAAAGCGAGATCTTGTGTTTAACCACGCTAGTATCAAAGAAATGCATGCTAAAAGAATGTGATACCATTTTTCCTTTCAGATTGATGAATTTCTAAAAAGTGTATAACTTAAGGTTACACTTACGCAATGCTAGTAAGATATAAATTGTACATTTTCTGAAAAGTAACAAATAAAAAATTAATTCTTTTGCTTTACTTTTGAGAATCTGAGCAGATAACTAGAAATGTAAAGATTAATCTTCAAGTTTACTCATCCCATTGTTTATCATTTTGAAAAATTAGAAACAACAAATAATTTACAAATGGTTAAATAAATTATAGTATTATGGAGTATAGTATTTTTCATTATTTCTGTATTAGATAAGCACTTAAATGCTTTGAAGAATTTAAGAGATATGTAATAACATTGTTTTCAATGACTGACTGAATTTTAGTATTTATTATTTCCAAATTATATAGCCACTAAAATGCTTTGAAGAATTTGAATAATATTTAATTACATGGGGGAAATGCTTACAACATAATTAAGTGAAAAACAGAGTTTCCGCGGATTATCCCAAATTTATTTAAATCACAAAATGTATACATATCTATACACCAGGCATACTTGCTAAAAAAAAAAAAAAAAAGAAAGAAAAGGCTAGAATGTATCCCAAAACGCTAACTGAAGTAATCTCTGGTTAGTGAAATTATAAGTAATTTTTAACTTATTTGGAATTTTAAATTCTAAATAAATTCTAAATTATAAGTAATTTTATCAGTGTTCCTCTATTAACATGAACCTCCTTTTTCACCAAAATAATTTAGGAATAAAGAAATCAAGTGAGTTGTATTTGTGCCCAGATCTCATGAGACTATAAATTCTCAATCAGTGATAGTTGAGACAACAGCTTGAAAGATACGTATATAAGGATGTTGTTAAGGAGATTGACTCTTCTGGTTCCTTCCAACTTCATGATTCTGTAATTCTTTGGGTAACACAATTATATAAATAACAGGTATACTTGGATAGCTCTGATTATTGTACAGTAGTTTCACATTCCATGGAAGATGTTGAGAAGTAAAATTATATACTTAATAACTATACTGTTATTGTTGTGAAGAACTATTTGATAACAGCTGATGAAGAGATCTGTAACAGTGGCAGTGGTGAAAGGAAGAGCAAGAGAAAGTTAGGAATTGGGTCCTAGGAACTGATTTGTTTTGGGAGATAAAAAATATTCCTACTTTTTTAGTTTAGGGAGACCAGGGAGATGATTAAGCCAGTAACAAAAATACAGGTAGGAAGAGGAGGCAAGTTTTTTTCTTTCTTTCTTTCTTTTTTCTTTCATGTATTTGTAGAGGGAGGTGTCTAATAAATTTACTTTGAATATGTTGAATTCGAATATCTAGACAGTATCCAGTTGAGGATGTCCAGTAGGCAGTATCTTAGGAGGAAGTTTAGGGGTAATGATATATTCTGACCTTTACTACAAGAGTTTTCAAGTATTTTGCTCATATACATCTCTTCAAAGAACTTGGAAAACAACTATGTACCTTCTCACACATCTTGAATTTTTCATCTAAGTTTCAGTATTTGTAAATCTTGTAATTTCTGATATATTGTTTAAATCACAATTTTAAGTGTATCCGGGGTGATTTTAACAGTTCAATATCTTCCATCATCCATTTTTTTAAAAATGTATGAACAAGCTCTTAATTTTAACAGAATTTTTGCATTCTTTTTCTCTTTGAGTCTTTATTTTCATTTTACTTTTTAATATATTATTATCCTAATGTATTCTTTTATATGTGAAAGCATTTTATCAATCATGTTATATTTGTCTGCAACAAAAGTAAGTATCATGAATTTAGTAGATGGGAATAAAAAGTGCTTTATTATAGAGCAGTCACCCAGTTCTTTCAAGATTTATGGACATAATTTTAAAATACTAAAATTTTCTATGTTTATAAGTTTCCACATCACATTTATTTTGGACTGAATTCTCAATGCATTCATGGGCAGTATACAATCAAAACAACATATGTGAATTATAAGATTTAATAAGTATTAAATCAAATTTTGTCAGATGTGCATTTTCAGTGCAATAGGTGAAGCTTATTTTTTTCCAATTATTTTTGTCTATCCATTTATAAATATTGCCATTGGAAAAGATGGGGTTCCAAATTGATTCTATTCTTTTTTTTTATAATTTTTAAAAATTTTTAACTTTTTAATTTTTTTTAGTTTTTTTGTAGAGACAGAGTCTTGCTATGTTACCCAGGCTGGTCTTGAACTTCTGGCCTCAAGTAATACTCCCACCTCATCCTCCCAAAGTGCTGGGATTACAGGCATGAGCCACTGCGCCTGGCAATTCTGTTCCTTTTTTGCTTTAATATTGAAAGTATTGAGAAACCTCATTTGCGAATTTGGTACATGATAATGAAAAGTGCTTTCTATTAGTAGTATCTCCCATCTTCTGAATTATATGTATAAAACAAGAAAATGATCTATAATCAAAATTATTTTAATGCTTTATCAGGTAGCAACTGGATTTGATTGACCTTTCATTTTCATGGAATTGGTGATACCTTGACTTGAAAAAAGAATTTGATATCCAGTGTTTAGAGTAATTAACTTTCTCAACATGATATTTGAAGTGTCCTTTTGGCTCTCCAGATGTTGCTAGATCCGAACACAGTACTCCACAGTAAGTTCAGAAAGTGTTCAAGTTATGATTTTATTTTATGAAGTGGCAGCGGGGCAGAGGTGAAGGGGCCAGAGGAGGTGGAAGTAAAGGAAAACTGACATGCTGTATCAGCAAAATGGTTTTAGGAAACTGTACATATGGAAATTGAGGACCTAATAATCAGTTCCCTTGAAACTCTCCATGCTCATGTACTTCCAGGGGTATGCTTGATCTGTGTAGACTACTGGTTTACTATATTCCACCTTGTTATTAACCTTGTTGCTGTATTTTACCGTTCTCCATAGCTTTACAGAAAGAACACCTTTCACATCTGTCAGGTTTTTTACCTGTTACTGGATTGCTGCTGGTACTGAGTCTCCATACTTAATCACTCTAGGCCTTCTTTGAGAATGAAATCAGAATATTAATACTTGAACTATATAAATGATTACATTCCCAACATTTTAAAGATTTAGCAGCTGATTTAGGCTCAGAAGACTAATTTGTCTAAGATCACACAGTTAGAGAGTGGAGAAGTTAGGGCTTTAAACTTAAGATTACTTCCAATTTTTAATCAGTTGCTTTTCTCACTATATCCGTAGCTTCCTTATAAAAGGATTGATCTGTAGGATTTCTTTAGTAGCAATCTTCCTTTAATGAACATTATTCCTTTGAGTGACATGTCTTTAATACATTTAGACTTGTGTTTATGGACCAGTAATTATTTGAAAAAGTTAAAGTACAAACACACCCAATTCTAAAAATATCTGGGTTCCTTCTAATTAAGCCATTATCGAAAGTATTAATATAATGGGTCAATTGGGAAGATAACATTTATTTTGTTGAAATATGATTTATTTGAAACTTAACAGGGATAACCTTTTATAAAGAAAGACATATCTCACTTGTACTCTAAGAATTAACTTATGAATGAAGGTTTTCACCTTGGGGAATAAAAGTTAATATTCCTAATATACAAAATGCTCTAGCATTTTGTGTATTTACTTGCTATGTATGAAATGGTAAATGGTGGATTTTTTTGTGATTTAAAATTTTTCTTTATTTTACTTTTTGTGTGAATTTTTCATTGTGAATATGTATTTTAAGAAAAACAATGCAGTTATTCTGAAGAGGAAAATGAAAATATTCTTTATTTTTACTAAGTGTAATACCATCAAATCCCTAAAAAAATAAGACTATTCAGTGGAAAATTGGCAGAAATCTCAAACAGTTCCAAGAAGTATAAATGTATGAAAACATATACAGCTTCTTTAGTAATAAAAGAAATGTAAATAAAAGATTTTTTTTCTTTTGGCAGAAGTGTACTTTCATATTGGTGAAGACTGACAAAACTCAATGTTGGCAAGGATGTGAGAAAATGGGTGTTCTTAAATATGGAGTTGGAGCATCATTTGAGTCAACCTTTTGAGAGGACAGAGGTCTATACTATACAAATGAACATTTTAAATGTGAACACTACCCTTTCTGCAGTCCTGGAATTTGTCCAAAGGGGTAATTGCAAAACTTTGCTAAGATATATGTATATAGATTTTTTGTAATAATTTGCAGCATTGGTAATGATGGGTATTTGGATTTATTTCAGTGCTCATCAGTGAAGGATTGGTTAAATTATGGTATTTTAATTCAAAAGAAAACTGTATCCAATAAAATGATGCCATATACCCCTATTTGTCATGGTAAGATGTACATAACAATTTGAGTGGGGAAAATAACTAGTTGCAAAATTACATGTATATTAGCCTATGGATGCAACTTTCTACATAGCATCCATATTTGTGGATAAAAGCATAGAGGATATTATATGTCTTAATGTACGAATACACTAACATCTGGAAGTTTGCTCAGTATGATGTTAACAGTGGCTATCTTTGGGTAGTGGGATTTCTGGTAGTTTTTATTATCTTTGTACTTTTGTGATTCTTTTTTTAAATGATGAACATATATCATTTTTTGTAACCCTAAATCAAAGCTATTTTTGAAACCTTCCCATTAAAAAAATAACTTGTGTCTATTAGTTAGAATATCATTTAAGTAGAATTTTTAAATTATAAAGAGACTGAGGTCTAGTTAGTTAATAATTTAATAAGTACTAGTGTGTGGGTTGGAAGTGAGTTGTTCACTGCTACATCCCAGTGTGCCCAACACGTAGTAGGTGTTCAAAGATATAGTTTATTAAAATGGAAGTGCAATCACATGCTGCTTAATAGGAATATGTTCTGAGAAATGCATCGCTAGGTGGTTTTATGGTTCTGTGAACATCACAGGATGTACTTACACAGACCTGCATGGCCTAACCTACTACACACCTAGACTGCATAGCCTATTGCTCCTAGGCTACATGTTACTGTACTGAATACTCTAGGCAGTTATAACACAATGGTATTTGTATATTTAAACATACCTAAACATAGGAAAGGTACAGTAAAAATATGATGTTGTAATCTTATGGGACTACCATCATATATGTAGTCTGTTTTTGACTATAATGTCATTATTCAGCACATGACTGTACAGTGTTTTAATTACGAAGGAATACACTTCATTCTTAATGAAAAATGAAGATAATTGAAGTGAGTGTGGTGGTGGATAGTTTACAGAAAAACATTGGCCTACTTCAGAGCTGAGAAAGTAAGCTTTCTGCTATAATTTAATTTACTCAAATATTTGAGAATCCCTATATGCATAACATATATTTATAAAATCTAAAAAGTCCTCAAGAAAACTTACGGCTCAGAGTCATAGAGTATTAATGTTAGAAGAGACCACTATGATCAGTCCCTATAGCATATAAATGAGTAAGCTGAAACTAGAGAGATTAAAGGACACACAATGACAATACAGAAATCCCTTTTGTTAAATAGTCCTGATTTTGACTATTCAGCCTTCCTTGAGCACTTTTGGAATGGGAAGATTACTGCTTTATAAGGCAGTTCATTATGGTGTTGAACTGTGTAGCGGGTTGAATAGTGTCCACCATATCCACAAGGAACCTCAGAATGTGACCTTAGTTGGAGTAAGAATCTTTGCAGGTGTAATTAAGATGAGGTCATATGTGATTATATCAGGCCCTAGATTCAATGACTGATATCTCTGTCGGAGACACAGAGACTAAGACACGCACAAGGAAGAAGGCCAGGTGAAGATGGAGGCAGAGATTGGAGTGATGCAGCTGTAAGCCAAGAAGGCCAAGGAATGCTGGGAGACACTGGAAACTAGGAGGCAAGGAAAATCCTTTAAAGCCTTCAAAGAGGGTATGGCTCTGGTGACCTTGATCTTGGACTTCCAGCCTCCAGAACTGTGAGAGAATAAATCTCTGTTGTTTTAAGTCACCCAGTTGGTGATACGGTTACAGCAGCCCTAAGAAACTATTGCAAGTGGCCTTGCTTGTTTTATATTTGTTTATTCTTTCAATCAGCAGACATTTATTGGGCACTTTTTATGTGCCACGCACTCTACTACGCATTATAAAAGTAAATAAGACGTTGTTTCTACCTTCATTCTTTCTTCGTTCTTGGGGCATGGTCCAGTAGGAAAAACAGGCACAGAAATACACGGTTAACATTTTGATACACGCTCTCTTCAGAATAGTGTGTGAAGTTAAGTGATAGCACTTGGAGCTGGAAGAACCAAGGAAGGTTTTACAGTGAGATCTCTGTGTTTGGTTTCGAAGACATAGTTGAAGTCAACCTCTTTGGGACTTCTGTTTTATTCTGCCACATCTGATGCTATCAGTCTTATCTAGTTTAAGACATGTTTGGCCTGCTGCAGTAGCCTCCTGCACTAGAATTATCTCCACAGATTAGCTGAAGTAACTTTTAAAATGCAGTGAGATCCTGTCAGTCTGTTGAAAACATCAATAGGTTCTTGTCACAGTTGACATCCAAACTCCTTTTCATAATATGGCCCCGCACAATCTCGTCCTTGCCACCTCTTTACTCGCATCTTCTTTCACAGTGGTCTCCTTGCTGGCTGTGAATGTGCCAGCTTTGTTCCCATCTTTGGCTTTGTGCTGTTCCTCAGACTCAAGATCTTCCCATGGCTCCTTGCCTTTCAAGTCTGAGTCCAATCTTTGCAGAGGAGCCCTCCTCAACTGCCCTATTTGAAATAGCACCCACCCCCCATCTGTCCCATTACCTTGTTTCGTTTTATTTATGGCACACACCACTAACTTGATTTATTAGTATTTATCTATTTCTGCCTTGCCCCCTGCCACCGTAGAACATGTGGTCAGGAAACAGGAATGTTGTTTACTTGATTGACCAGTGTGCCCCTAGTGTACAACACATAGTAAGTGTTCTTTACAGGAGAACGAAGAAAAACTTACTCATTTAGCCTCATGCTTATCATGTCAGAACATATGTCACCGTAACTTTCTTTTGGATGAATCCCAAATTGTATTTTTATAATCTCATTTTTTAATTCCACCTACCTCCTCCCTCTAAAATTACACCTTCGTCTTTATACCCTTTCTGAATTGCCTTCTGTGATATTGGAGCTATCTTAATCTCTAAATATATGTAAGTCTTATTTAAGAATGCACTGAGGTTTAGAAAAGTAAGCTGCCCAAAGTAACACAGCTATAAGTGGTATTTCTAGGATTTAAACTTAGATCTCTCTCTAACTAGAGCTCTTCTGCTGTGCTGGTGTGGAGGCCGATGTTTTTGGTAAGTGGGAGGTATAAATCCAGAATTAGAACAGGAGCCCTGTCCATTTGGAATAGAAATAGCAAACACTTATTATTTGTTTCTATAAGAAGAACTGGGTGATATTTGTTAAAAAGAACCTTTAAAAAGTAACTTGAATTTTTTTGGACTAAAGTTAATATATGCATGTTATAAAATATATGGAATTTACAAAAAGTAGAAGAAGAAAGTAAACTTCGTCCATAGTTCCACCACCTAGAGATAACCACTCTTAGCATTTTAGAACATTTTAATCCAGTATATTTTTCTATTCAGAAATATTGTGATAATTATTATGTATATATCTTGAATTTGAAGTCATTTCCTAATGTAATTACTAGATCAAAGCATGTTGTCAAATTTCTTTCTAGAAAGTTGATACCAATTTATGTTTACATGAGGAGCATGTGAGTGCCTTTTTATGCCTTGCAATATTTTTAGTTTCCATTTCTTGGATTTTTGTCGATATTAAACTTCTGTGTTTATTACTGATTACCTGCTATCTACAGGTATACTTCAGAGACATTGTGGGTTAGGGTTCAGATCATTGCAATAAAGTGAATATCACAATAAAACGAGTCACATGAATCTTTTGGTTTCCCAATGCATATAAAAATTGTATTTATACTTTAGTTTATCAAGTGTGCAGTAGCATTATATCTAAAGAAACAATGTGCATACCTTAATTTAAAAATGCCTTATTGCTAAAAAAAATGCAGACAATCATCTGAGCCTTCAGTGTGTTATCTTCTTGCTAGTGGAGGGTCTTGCCTTGATGCTGATAGCTACTGACTGATCAGGGTGGTGGTTGCTGAAGCTTGGGGTGTCTGTGGCAATTTTTAAAAATAAGGCAACAATGAAGTTTGCCACATCAATTGACTCCTACTTTCATGAAAGATTTCTCTGTAGCATGTGAAGCTGTTTGATAGCGTTTTATCCACAGTAGAACTTTCAAAATTGGAGACAATCCTCTCAAACCCTCTCAAACTGCTTTACCACATAAGTTTATGGAATATTATAAATTTATTGTCATTTCAACAGTGTTCACAGCATCTTCACCAGGAGTAAATTCCATCTCAGGAAACCACTTTCTTTGCTCATCTATAAGAACCAGTTCCTCATTTGTTAAAGTTTTATCATGAGATTACAGCAATTCATTTGCATCTTCAGTCTTCACTTCTAGTTCTCTTGCTGTTTCCACCACATCTGTAGTTACTTCCTCCACCGAAGTCTTGAGCCCCTTAAAGTCATCCATGAGGATTGGAATTAACTTCTTCCAAACTCCCATTAATGGTGATATGTGACCTCCTCCCGTGAATCGTAAATATTCTTCACTGCATCTAGAATGGTGGATCCTTTCCAGAAGGTTTTCAAGTTACTTTGCCCAGATCCATCAGAAGAATTACTCCCTATGGCAGCTATCGCCTTATGAAATTTATTTCTTAAATAAGAAGACTAGAAAGTTAAAATTACTCCTTGATTTGTGAGCTGCAGAATGGATGTTAACAGGCATGTAAACAATGTTAACCTCCATGTACATCTCCATGAGAGCTCTTGGGTGACCAGGTGCATTATCAATGAGCAGTAATCTTTGGAAAGGAATCTTTTTTTGTCCGAGCAGTAGGTCTCAACAGTGGGCTTAAAATATTCAGTAAGCCATGCTGTAAGCAGGTGTACTGTCATCCAGGCTTTGTTATTGGATTTGTAGAGCACAGGTAGAGGAGATTTAGCATCATTCTTAAGAGCCCTAAGATTTTTGGAATGGTAAATGAGCATTGGCTTCAACTTAAATCACCGGCTACATTAGCCCATAATGAAAGTGTCAGCCTGTCTCTTGAATCTTTGAAACCAGTCATTGACTCCCCCTCTCTAGCTATGAAAGTCCTAGTTGGCATCTTGTTCCAATAGAAGGCTGTTTTGTCTACATTGGACGTCTGTTGTTTTGCATGACCACCTTCATCAGTGATCTTAGCTGTATCTTCTGCATAACTTACTGCTGCTTCTCCATCAACATTTGCTTCTTCACCTTGCACATTTATGTTATGGAGATGGCCTCTTTCCTTCAACCTCATGAACCAAAGTCTGCTAGCTTCAAAATTTTTTTCTGCACCTTCCTCACCTCTCTCAGTCCTCATAGAATTAAAGAGGGTTAGGGCCTTGCTCTCACTTAGGCTTTGGTTTAATGGAATGTTTGATTGGTTTGATCGTCTTTCCAGACCACTAAAACTTTCAACATATCAGCAATAAGGCAGTTTCACTTATCATTTATGTGTTCACCGAAGTGGCACTTTTAATTTCCTTCAAGAACTTTTCCTTTGCATTAGCAACTTGGCTACCTGTTTAGTGCAAGAAGCCTAGCTTTTGGCTTTTTCTAGGCTTTCCACTTGCCTTCCTCACTAAGCTTAGTCATTTCTAGCTTTTGGTTTAAAGTGAAAGACATGCAACTCTTCCTTTCACTTGAACAGATAAAGGCCATTATAAGGTTATTAATTGATTTAATGTCAATATTGTTTTGTCTCAGGGAATAGGGAGGCTGGAGGAGAGGGAGAGAGATGGGAGAACACCTGTTTGGTGGAGCAGTCAGAACACACAACATTTATTGATTAAGTTTGAATCTTACATGGATGCAGTTCATGGCACCTCGAAACAATCATAATAGTATCATCAAAGATCACTACCATAGATCACCATGACAGATATAATAGTGAAAAAGTTTGAAATATTGTGAAAATTACCAAAATGTGACACAGAGACATGAAGTGAGCAGATGTTGTTGGAGAAGTGGTGCCAATAGACTTGCTCTATGCAGGGTTGCCCCAAATCTTTGATTTATTAAAAAAAAAAACAGTATCTGTGGAGCTCAATAAAATGAGGTATGCCTGTATCTTCTATGAATTGTTTATATCCCTGTTTTTCTGTTGTCAATATATTTTAAATCAATTTTTGTATTGAGAATGAACATTCTTGTCATATTTGTGGCAAAATTCCAAAATTTTTTGCCTTAATTTTAATAAAGTGATATGCTAGCTACACTGCCAAATCTTCATGTAGTAAATCTTTAGTCTCTTTAGTGATATAGTAATGGGAGTAAGTTTATTATTAAGAAAAGTTTTCAGTATTTTATAAATAATTCTTCCACCTGTAAACTTTTTGTCTTCAGTATATTGATTTGATAAAAATCTTTTTCATTTTAATATGTTGCATTGACTAATTGTCAGTAACAAATTATTGACTAGTTATCTCTTTATATTTTTAATATATGGTAAAAAATAGGTGTGAGGATAAATGTTTTTCTAGAACCGAAAATGTGGAATTTTTATTCTTGGAAAAGTATATATTGAAGACGAATGATTTGAAAACTAAATGTACTGCTGAAGCACTCTCAGTGTTAAAGCAGTTGGCACACAATCTCCCGTTAAGCAAATCTTTTTAATTTTGTGACACCTCTAATTTTATAGTTAGAAAAAATGGAAAATAGGCCCCATTTTAGACAACTTTTCTAAAATCTTTAAATTATTTAAAGAATTTGTATCTTAGAAACATTTTAAAGAATTTTTTAGTGGCTTATAATATTAACATAGAAGAGGACAATTTAAAGGTAAAAGGAGAACACAGATTACCTGAAATGTGTAGAAACAACAGTGTTCAGTTTCATTTTTTCTTTGTCTTACAGTGAAATTACTCGAAATTCATTTTCAGAGAAAAACTTTCTGGAAGTAACTTTGAGGATTTTTGTGGTTGGCTTCAGCTCATTTGCATTCGAGGTGTGGTTTTAATAACTTTGTAGAGGTTTTCCACCCTCTTTTCCCCATCAGCAGTGTCTTTAAATGTATTTATTTTAATGGTAGGACACCTTAGAGCAGGACTCTAGTGGGCTGGGGGAGAAGAGCCATTCAAACTGTGGTGAGGGGAAAGCCCATGCAGAAATGTATATAACATTTCAAGGAGTTTTTGAGTTGTCATACCCCTAGAATACTTGGATTCCCATTTATCCGTAACCTTTCTCTACTGATTTATTTGACTTTGTTAACCAACTCTGATTTCAGTCCTTAAGGTTACAGCCCAGGATTAACTCTTAGCATAGCTTACATTCAGTGTGTTTGATTAGACTGTGTGCTTCTTAAGAGGTGACATTGTTTGTTTAGCTCTGGTAAGCCCAGTGCATAATACCACACGCAGTAGTTATTCAGCAAATGCAAAAAGTGCGTCGAACCTTACTGAATGCTGCCAGTGACCCGGTCCTGCTTGAGTCCAGCTCTCTGCTCCGCCCATGCTCCCTCCTTTTCCCCCTTCCCACAATGCCACCCCATCCCTTGCTGTGGCATCCAGTCATTTCTGTTTTAAAGTATCACATGCCATTTCAAGATGGCCAGTATTCATTCTTAGAACAATGACAGAGGATTTCCGGAGAGCCTTGTGAAGTGGCATAGCATTCACAGTCTCTCATGTAAAGCTGGCAGATGGCTTGGTCAGAATGAGGGGCACAAGGGACTCGATTTCTCCTGGGGCCTTAGTCATTCCAGTAAGCTGGACCTCGTTGAGTAACCAGATGACTGTAGGTGGCCCTTATCTTCAGTAACTTGTGGGACATAACCTCAGGTCAACACACCCTCTTAGTGTTCAACAAAAACTGAGGAATAACAAAAAAAACACCCTTTTCATTTTCAGCATGAAAGTATGAAACTAGGGAGTACTAACCAAAAGGAAGTGGTCATACAATTTTGCTTGTTAGGAATTGGATCAGCTCCTTCAGGTATAACACCATTGATGTCCAGTAGAAATATAGTGTGAGCCACATACGTAATTTTAAGTTTTCTTGTAGCCACTTTTTAAAAAGTAAAATGAAACAGGCAGAATTAAATTTGACATATTTAGCACACTATATCTAAAACTTTATTAATTTAACATGTAATCAAAGTTACAGAGATATTAATGATATATTTTATAGTTTATCTAGAAGATACTAAGTCTTCAAAATCCAGTGTATATTTTACAGTGAGAGCACATCTCAATGCTGACTAGTACCATTTCAAGTATTCTATAGCAGAAGTGGCTAGTGATTCTCATTGGACAGCACAGCTCTGGAAATAGATATTTTATGGTACATATTGTTAGGGAGTCAGGGGCACTACTCCTTTTCTATAATTAGACAAATTTGTAGTAGTAATACATTAAGGAGTTATGTAAATTTCCCCCTCTTCAAACTTTAAATTTTATTTGGAGGCTTAGAAACATCAAGATACTGTATAAATTGGTTATATTTTGGGAAGGATTATGAGAAAGTTTTTAGCTTTATTTTGCTTTCTTTGGGTTGGGCTGTTTTAGTTTCTTGGTTTTGGGAGTTTGGGGAACTTTAACCTTTGTTGTTTTATGAGAAGTTATGCTTTTTACAGTGGGACCCCTCTCATCCTTCTTTAGACAGATTTTTAGGTTGAGGGAAGCCATTAGGTGAGAAAATTCACAAAGCTTTGTAGGTGTGGTTCCCACATCTCTTTGCATTGAGACATTGTTTTCTCTAAAAAATGCAAATACAAAAGATTAGGAGGGTTTTTTAAAAAGTAGAAAAGGTTTACTTAGTTATACGGAGCTAGTCTTACTTGGTTATGACTTCTAGCTGGTGCCCTGGCAGAACATAAGTAGATAATACTTCACTTCTTAAAGAACACAGATGGCTGGATTGCAGACCTTGGATTTGGAACATTGGCCAGAGGATCCACGTTTTATACCATTATCAAGTAGATAGGATGAAAATTTCTTAAGTCTGTTATGAAACTTTTTCACTCTGTTTTAAGAATTGCAGCCTCAGTTGTTTAAATCAACAATTTCAACTTCCAAAATTGTCAAAGTAATTTAAACAATATTATTGAAAGTTTGGTAAAGAATAATAATTTGTAATCCCACCACCATAACAATATTATTTTATTTCCTATGTTTATATACATAGTTTAAGATAGTTGTGATCTTTTGGTACATTTAATTTTGTAGCTTTTGGGAATGTAATACTTTTTATAATAGGGCTTTGTGATGGTACTTAGTCTTTATAGTAAGATAACATTTTATTTTGCTGTCATTTAATAGCTTGGAAGTATGTATGGGTGGTGAAGCAATTCTCCATGAAGTAATACAGGGATCCACTCGTCATGTTTGTCTTGCTACCAATTTACACTTAAGCCTGTGGCAGGGAGCGGAAAGAAGAAATTCAAGATAGTTTACCACTGAGGAGGTGAAGAGAGAGTTGTGCTATTTCTTTTGCTCACATCCTGATGGTGAGAACTTAGTCACATGGCTGCGCCTAACTGTGAGGGAGGCTGGGAAATGGAGCCTGGCTGCCTGGTTATATGCTCAGGAACAACGTGAGATAGACTTTGGGTGACAACTGGTAGTCCGCCACAACTTGAATAAATTAGTCTTGGCTCCTTTGTCAAAGGGAAGAATTATGAAAAAGTTTATAGTGGAATTTTGTGGTTTTAACTTTTAAGGATTATGTAATTTATCAGATGTGTGTACCATAGTTTCACTGATATCCAGCTTTGTTGAATACTTTCATTGCTTTAATTTCTTACTGTTAGAAACAACATTGTAAGAACATGCTAGTTATAGCTTTCTCCATATTTTGGATTATTTCCTTAAGGATGATTTTTATAGAAGTGGGATTATTGGTCCAAACAAAATGAACATTTTTATAGAATTTATAATTGTACAGTACTTTTCTAAAGTAACTATTTCAGTGCTCTAGAGAGTGACCAAAGGCCAGTTGTATAAAATTTTGAAAAATGTCATGCTCTTGAACTTGAAGAGTTGTTCCCAAGAACAGTGGGAATCAGTGGCATTCTAGCTTGAGGCCACTCACATTCCACACACCACCCCTCACCCCCATCCCACCACTCTGCCTCAGCTTGGTTGGCATGGAGGTTCTACCAGTGAGAAGCAGGTCAAAAGGACCTCAGTTTGAAGAGGGCCCAGGTCTTGGGAGTGGTAGTTGATTCACAGTGGCATTATTTATGGATGTGAATTTCCAGAAATGCAAGAGAGGGCTGATGCTCTGCTCAAATAGCCTGAGTTTCGCTACTGTTTGGGGCAGGTATGTTCCTGGGTGAGACTGCGCATGTGCACAAGAAAGACCTCAGAAAAGCCTAAGGTATTCACATACTTTTGGTTGACTCTGAAGTTGCATGCATGTATCTAGAAGACTTGAAAGGGCCCCATGGAAAGTTAAACCCAGGGCAAACTTGAAAACACTGAATTTTTTTTTTTTTTTTGAGACAAGGTTTTACTCGGTCACCCAGGCTGCGGGGCTGTGGTGTGATCATAGCTCATTGCAACCTCAAACTCCTGGGCTCAAGTGATCCTCCTGCCTCAGGCTCCCAAGTAGCTGAGACTACAGGTGTGCAACACCATGCCTGACTGATTTTTTATTTTTTGTAGAGATGGGGTCTTGCTGTGTTGCCCAGGCTGGTCTCAAAATGAACTTTGAATGGACTCCTCCACCCATTCACATATCCATTGGCAGAGATGGAAGCCTTACTGTCTTGAGGTGTTTGAGTACAATCTCTGTCCAGTTTCAGAGTGACTACTAAATTATTCAAAGGGACAACCCCTAGGGATGCAGATTTAAAAATAAAAACGAGTATATTAAAAAAAAATGAAAAAACTGAGCAGGGATGTCAGTGATGGTGTAACCACAGATTTCACATATTTATCCTGGGTATGATATTAAACAAAAACAAAATGACAATGTTACCTTTAATGGGGAAAAAACATTCAGAATCCAGAGTTGCTACATTATCTAAAATACCTAGGTTTAATAACAGCAAAATTACAAGACTTGTAAAGAAACGAGAAAGTGTGACTCATAGGAAAAAAGCAGTCTATAGAAATTGTCTCCTAATGTCCCTGAATATTGGACTTAGTAAAGACTTCAACTGTTATAAATATGTTAAAAGAACTAAAGGAAGTCATACTTAAATAATTAAAGAAAAATATAACAACAGTAAGTAAACAAATGGAGATTCTCAATAAGGATGTAGAAATTATTTAAAAATATTAAAACAACAACAAAAACCATCCCTTGATATGATATGACGAGAGCGCACTTCACCACGGCAGTGTTCTTCCCCAGAACCTGAGTCTAATCATGAGAAAACAACATAAAACCAAGCTCAGGGTCATTCTACAAGAGAACCTGACCTGTACTCTTCAAACTGTCAAGTTCATGAAAAACAAGGAAAAACTGAGAGATTATCGCAACTCAGAGGAGATCAAAGAGACGTGACGACTAAATGCAACATGACATCCTGCATTGGATCCTGGAACAGAAAAAGGACATTCGTGGAAGAGCTGGTGACATCTAAAGAAAGTCTATATTTTAGTTTATGATGTTACACCAATGGTAATTTCTTATTTTTGATAAATGTTCCATGGTTGTCTAAGATATTTACCTAATTGTATGTTAATGTAGATGTATATATACATACACATGTATTTATATGTGTGTATATATGTATGGTATTTAAGTATAACATGGTTATGTAAGATAATAACATTAGAGGAAAATGTTAACATTAGGGAAGCATATACAGGAACTCTCTGTACTATCTTTACAAATTTTCTGTAAATAATCTAAATTTATTCCAAAGTAAAAAAATTTTAAAAATCAAATGGAAATCGTAGAGTTGACGAATACAATGCCTGAAATGAAAAATTCGCTAGTGGGGCTCTACAGCAGATTTGAGATGACCGTGAAATGAATCAGTGAACTTGATGACGGACCAATAGAAATTATTCAATCTGAAAAACAGAGAAAAAGGATCGAAGAAAAATGAATACAGCCTCAGAGATGTTTTGTGTAAATCATCAAATGTATGACATATGTGTAATGAGAGTCCCAAAAGGACAAAGATGCAGAAAAATGGCCTTTTGGAAAACTTTCAAAATTAGATAAAAAGCATTAAACATCCAGGTCAGTGAGCCTCAATGGGAGTAATACAGAGACCCATGCCTAGACATAGCATAGTCAAACTGTTGAAAGACAAAGAGAATATCTTAAAAGCAGCAAGAGATAAACAACTCATTTCACACACACAGGGGAGCGTCAGTGTGATGGACGGATGCTTTCTCATCAGGATCAGCAGAGGCCCAAAGGAGTGGGATGACACATCCAAAGTGCTGGAAGAAAACTGTCTATGAAAACTTCTACATGTAGCAAAACTATCCTTCAAAAATGGAGGTGAAGTAAATACATTCTTACTCAAAGACTGAACTTGTAGCTAGCAGACCTACCTTACAAGAGATGCTAAAAGAATTTCTTTAGGTTGACAGGAAATGACACCAGATGGTGACTCAGATCCACAGGAAGAAGTGAAGAGCACTGGAAATGTCAGTATGTAGGTTAATGTAAAGACTTTAAATACATTTTTCTCATTTTTTCTTTAAAAAGCATTCAATTCTATCTAAAAACAAAGTTAGTATCTGTAACATTTCGCCTCCTGCATGTGCATTCATACTAGTTGCAAACAAATACCCTTCACCTGTTTGCCTTTTGGTCCATAGAAGAGAGTGTGATGATGGCTCTCAAAATTTTTGCTTCAGGGGCCAGGTGCGGTAGCTCACACCTGTAATCCTAGCACTGTGGGAGGCCGAGGCGGGTTGATCATTTCAGCTCAGGAGTTCAAGACCAGCCTGAGCAAGAGCGAGACCCCATCTCTACTAAAAATAGAAAGAAATTAGCTGGACAACTAAAAATATATAGAAAAAATTAGTTGGGCATGGTGGCGGATGCCTGTAGTCCCAGCTACTTGGGAGGCTGAGGCAGAAGGATTGCTTGAGCCCGGGAGTTGGAGGTTGCTGTGAGCTAGGCTGACACCACAGCACTCTAGCTCAGGCAACAGAGTGAAACTCTGTCTCAAAAAAAAAAAAATCTTTTTGCTTCGGAACTCCTTTCCACTCTTAAGATTACTGAGAACCCCAAAGAGCTTTTGCTTAGGTGGTTTTATGTATTGATATTTA
Source organism: Avahi laniger (assembly GCA_963575035.1). NCBI lineage: Eukaryota > Metazoa > Chordata > Mammalia > Primates > Indriidae > Avahi > Avahi laniger. The sequence goes on from CAUYSK010106080.1 coordinate 74,903, forward strand.
TCGTATTAGAAATTAAAGCTAAGGAAAAAATCTATTCATTTAAAAATAATACTAATTACATGTTAACACAATAACATTTTTAAATGAAAAAAAACCCCTATATTTTCCAAAGTGAAATAGAGTAGCATTGTTTTTTACATTTTTAGATCTCATTGGTGACTGCCTTAGTAGAAGACAGTTGGATTATATCATAATATAGGTTTCTGCATTGAACTTGTTGCAATGTTTTGCTTTGGCTGAAGTATGTGAAGAAAATCTGGCTGCACTCAGATGTAGTTGAAAAAGGGAGGTACATTTTCGAATCGTTTTTGTATAGCTGTGCATGTTCTTTGATACCACATCAAAACTCAAGAAGTGGTAGTTTTGTAAAGGTTATTTGCACTGGAATATGAAACTAAATCAATGAATTTTTTGTACTTTGTTACATTAGAATCTATTATTCTGTCTTGCACTTTGAATGGATTTTTTTTTTTTTTTGAGACAGAGTCTCACTCTGTTGCCCCAGCTAGAGTGAGTGCCGTGACATCAGCCTAGCTCACAACAACCTCAAACTCCTGGGCTCAAGCGATCCTCCTGCCTCAGCCTCCCGAGTCGCTGAGACTACAGGCATGCGCCACCATGCCTGGCTGATTTTTTCCTATATATTTTTAGTTATCCGATTAATTTCTTTCTATTTTTAGTAGAGGCGGGGTCTCGTTCTTGCTCAGGCTGGTTTCGAACTCCTGAGCTCAAACAATCCGCCCACCTCCAGCCTCCCAGAGAGCTAGGATTACAGGCTTGAGCCACCGTGCCGGCCTTTTGAATGGATTTTTTAACAATGTATGATTTTAGCTCTTGGACCCCATGAAAAGGTATTGAGTCCCTGTAGTACACTTTTGAGAATCATGGGACTATTCTATCATTTTTAACTTTCACTGGAACTCAAGTACGAAATCAACACATCCTTTTTTAAATAAAAAGCTTCTAGAACACTTAAGATTATTTCAGTTCAGATTTTTTTGTGTCATAATTCAATAGGGATTCTTTTCCCCAGTGTATATTGTTGTCTGCTTTGTAAAAGATCA
>CAUYSK010106085.1:0-37674 GCA_963575035.1 Avahi laniger
TGGTTGAGGTGAAGAGTTTAAAACCAGCCTGAGCAACATAGCAAGACTCTGTCTCTACAAAAAAACAAAAAAAATTGGATGGGTGTTGTGGCACGTGCCTGTAGTCCCAGCTCTGTGGAGGCTGGGAGGCTGGGACAGGAGGATCACTTGAGTCCAGGAGTTTGAGGCTGCAGTGAGCTATGATTGCACCACTGTACTCTAGCCTGAGTAACAGAGTGAGACCCCATCTCAAAAAACAAAAACAAAACCAAAAAAACCCAATATTTAGATTGGCTGGTTGTGAAGATTTCCTTTTTATCTTTTAAATTCATGTATTTCAGAAGTATATGTCCAAGTATGTAGTTTCGTTAATGCATGTTTTTACCTAATCTTTTGATCTGTAGTGAAGTCCTTCAAAATGATATCATTGATTATTGCTTTCTTTCTTAATTCATTTTGCATGGGTTGATGTATTATAGTTTTTATGGATATACCTTTCATATTTCTGTCATTTCGGTTATCATTTTTTTCTTTATTCTTAATTCTCAGAGAATTTTTTTAGCTTAGTCTTCTGATTTACTCATTCAGTTTTCTGTAGTGACCATTACTGACTCCCTTTATTTGGCAAAATAGTTTCATTGTTTTTGTAAAACTGGTACTTTCTAATATGATACAGGAAAATCCATTTTATTTTATAGTTTTGTAGTTATCTTATTCTTAACCCCTTATTTCCTTTTATGGATGCAATATTTTCAATACCATTGAGAATACACATTGCACAGTTTATGAAGTCTTTCTAAATTTTTTCAGTACTAGGAAATGAATAATCGGATTCTTCTTCAGTTTAGTCTCCTTAATTTTATCTATGCAAATGTATCTGATTTTTATTATGTTTTTTAGTTTCTTCATCTGTGTAAAGGCATGTTTATTGGTCCAGTGTTGGGAGTTGAGCTGAAATTCTACCTGTAAAAGTACTGGTTTGCTGTTCAGATCCTTCAGTCTGGGACGAAGGGCCCTAGGAGAAGTTTATAGTTTCTACTGACATGGCTGGAAGCCTTCAATCTCTGTTGAAGTTTCCTGCCCCATGTTCATGGTGGCAGTCTAATGTCAGCAGGTGCATGGTCCCTTCTCTCACAACTTGGCTGTCCTCGTTAGGAGCCAACCATAGAGTGAATCTTCTCTTACTTAGTGTGCTAACCCTAAAAGAGTCTGAGAAGTGGTTGGGATAGCGCTTGCTAAGCTATAGTGTAGTGACTTGCATATGGTCAATGCTGAATAGATGCCGGGTTTCACCATCGCCTCCATCAGCTCATGCTTTTGCTGATAGTTTTCTAGTCTTACAGCCTTTTGACTCATCCTCTCAATCACATGATGATCTCATAGGTGACAGCGGATTAGAATGTGACCATATCCCAGAATACATGTGTTCTTAAGCACTGAAATGCCTCCATTTCGTCCATTTATTCGTGGAATGTGGAGCCGTTGGCTCTGGGCACAACTATGGCACCTGGGCTGGGGAGATGAGTTGATGTGTAATGGGTGTTTTGTGCCTGCTTGGTGAAGGCCATCCTATTTCCTGCAAGGCAGTTTGGACTTTATTCATAGCTAATAGGGAGCCTTTGAAGATTTTAATGTAGGAAGCTGATGGTCAGAGCTATGTTTTTGATAGGCATCATATGTAACAGAATAATATTAATAATAACAGCTAATATTTGTGAATACTTACTATATGCCACCTGTTCTTCTAAGTGCTTTATTGCATTGTCTCTTTTAATCCTCAACCATTTTTCACATATAGGAAAACCGAGGCACCAAGAGACCAAAAAGCTAAGTTACAAGGCTCGTGCCGTAGATTGAGGAGGCACAGTTAGAACCTGGGCAGTTTGAGTTCATGGTGTTACGCTGCTGCTTATGCAGGAAGCCTTGAAGCACTGTGCTGTGAACTGCATGAGTGTCCCTGCAGAATTCAGATGCTGGAATCTTAACCCCAAAGGTAATGGTATTAGGAGGTAGGACCTTTGGAGGTGTTTAGGTCATAACATTGGAACCCTCATAAATGGGATTAGTGCCCTCTCGAGAGGCTTGAGGGAGCTCACTTATCCCTTCTCCTATGGGAGGATACAATGAGAAGGTGCCACATATGAACCAGAAAGCAGGCCCTCACCAGACACAGAATCTTCTGGGGCCATGATCTCGGACTTCCCAGCCTCCAGAACTGTGAGAAATAAATTCCTGTTGTTTATAAGCCACCCGTCTATGATATTTTGTTATAGCAGCCCAAACAGACGAAGACACACAGACACCAGTTAGTACAGGTGAGGAACGCTTGAGGCATTGACATGGGGATAGCGATGGATGGCCCAGTCCAGGTCTGATGGCCAGGGAACAGGGGAGGGCAGGGAATGAAGGGGAAATTCCACGTTTAGGGTGTTATCGGGGTCTCTAGCGAGCTCTGTTTCCCTTCATGGGCCACACTTACAAGGATATGGGCTGTGAAGTCATCCAGTTTGGGGTTCAGACCCCAGCTCCTTCCTTCCTTAACACTGTAACAGTGGGGAGTGGGCTCTCCTCTCCGAATCCTGGTATCATCTTGTATGAAACGAGGAAAGTAGACACGATCTAACTCACAGGCTCGATAGGAAGGCTAATGGCGTTGATTCATGTTAGGAGCTCAGTATTCGCAAAGCTCTGGGTACATTCCAGAGAAGGGAACCATTTTCACTAACATTTACAGGATGAGACAGAGGCCAGACCAGTGACACTCTACTGTGAACATGGGACCATTTGGTGACAACTTCAACTATAGCTCCTTTTCCTACCTTTTAACGAAAGATCGAGATTGCCCAGTGCCTGGCATATAGAAGGCACTCAGTGAGTACCGGTGGGATGAATTCTTTGGCACAACCCAGCATTTTAGTTACATTCTCTGACATCCTGCGACTGCATAGATACAAGCTTTTGCAGAGTGCACGGAAAGCCTTGGCCACTTCCACCTCCTGTGCCTTGTCTACCTTGTTCATTGTCTGAAAAATCTTTAGGGGATGGCTTGGGCACAAAAGAAATGATTAGAAGACAAATTATTTTCCTTTAGGTGTTCATATTTTATCACCACTCGATGGCCCTTCATTTAGATGGTTCTGTTTTCTGTAAATGAAGTCGCGTGGAGGGATCTGTATGCAATGAAAGCTCCATCCCAGATTAAATGGCTGCAGGTATTCTCCCTATTGCATTAAACATCTGTTAAAAGTAATAAATGAAATGAAGCCTCTCCTTTCCAGAGAAATGCAGCTTAGTATATTTAGTGCCTCCAAAGTAAGATACACTCCGAGAGTTCTTTGAACAGTTCTATGCAAAAAATGCAGTTGGGTGTTCCTTGATATGGTTTGGTAATTGGGGAATCAAAGGAACAATTTGTCTATGTGTTTGCTATCTAGCCAGGTGAAAGTTCTACTATGTTGAAAGCTGATTGTCTTCTGTCCCTCTGCTTTTTGGAAGTCAGAATAATGATATATCCAGAGTCAGCGCCATCACTTACTAATTGTGTCATCTCAGACGATTTCTGTACCTCTTGGAACCTCAATTTTCCCATTTGTAAAAGGAGCTAAGTAAGAGTAGTACCTACCTATGGGATTGTATTGGGGTTGGGTTATTTTTTAAAACTTTTTTTCTAGGAAGGTTATAACAAGTTGGATTCTCACTACCAACGTTGGAGAATGTCATTTTCATTGAACATTGGTCAATATTGAGCATTACTATTAAAAATTTTAGCCTTCAATAAATTTTAGGTGAAAAATGGATTTTCACTTTACATTTTTTTTTTGGGATTAGAGACTAAAGTTTTCCCACTGTGTTCTACTAGCCATTTGAATATCTTCCTTTGTGAACTTTTTCTGTGCATTTTGCCAATGACACTTGTGTTGAGAGATGATTTACATACGCTACAATTCACCCCGTTAAAGTGTGCAATTCAGTAGATTTTAGTGTATTTACAGAGTTGGACAACCATCACCACAAGCAATTTTGGAACACTTTTCATCACCCCCCTGCCCGCAAGAAAGCTCCTGTGCTCATGAGCTGTCATCCTGCGTCCCACCTCTACTCCCCCAGCCTCTGGCAGCCTCTAATCTACTTTCTGTCTCTTTGGATTTTCCTAGTCTGGACATTTTATACAAATGGAATCATATAATATGTGGTCCTTCATGACTAACTTCTTAACGTAATGTTTTCGAGGCTCATCCATGTTGTAGCAAGTCTCAGTCCTTGCTTTTCATTGGTAATTAATATTCCATTGTATGAATAGACAGTGAATGCATTTTGCTTATGCATTCATTGGTTGATGGATATTTGGATTGTTTCACTTTTTGGCTGTCATGAATGATGCTGCTATAAACACTGGTGTACAAGTTCTTGTGTGGACTTAGGTGTTCATTTCTCTTAGGCACGTACCTAAGAACTGCTGAGTCATAGGTAACTCTAGGGTGTGTCTGGGTACAGCGCTGGGTGGTACGCCTCAGTACCGATGTGTCGTGCGAATAATCTGCAGATTGCTTTGGAACTCCAGACTGTAGTTAACCTGAGCCCAGACTAATGAAACTCTCACACTGGCGGGTGTTCCCTTACTCTCTTAGTCTTTGTTTTACTCTTTCTAATTAGAAGATTCTAGTCTTTGTTGGAGATGCTGGGGACAAAGTAGGCGTCGAGTGATTACAGTTGATTCTCATTATATTCTCATTATATATATATCTTGCATGGGTGACAGAAATGTTGTGAGCAGAGGCTCAAAGGAAACTAACCCTGTATTTCCCCCGAAGCGATGGTTCAATGTTCTGTAATTCAGTTTTTGAGGGCAACGTTATGGAACCTAACTACCATGAATAACATATAACCATGTTTTATGTTTGTTTCTCTCTAAAGACACCTTATTTAATGTATATTGTTGATTGTTGACATTGAGCTCGTGGCCAAAAGAGCTGTAGCTCACTCCCGAGTGACGCTTATCTGTCTCATGCACACATTTCCTCCTACGGTCACCATGGTCTCCTTACGTGCAGGGACGCTAGATAGCACTTCAGCCCTACACTTAGGGACCATTTTAAACAGTGAAATCAACAAGAAAAAGCACAAGAAATGTGAAAAGCAGGCATGAAAAGGACATTTGTTTGTGGTCTTGAGCTCAAACAAGAAGACAGAGTCACCTTGTGTGACCTCAGCTGGGCACTTAAACTTTCCGTTGCTCTGCGTATGTCCACAAATGACTGCATGACCTCCGAGAATATTGGTTTTGGGACTGGAAGTGTTAGAGAACCGATTAATCGGCAAATACGGAGCGTGCGAATGATGAGATTCGAGTGTGGTTTACCTGGTGTCAGGCAGCATCTTTTCCAAGTGGTAGAGTGGCACCCTCCCTGCGTTGCGCTTTGGTTTGAGATGATTTGATGCCATCTAACGTTTTGGCAGCTGCGAGTTCCTCTTGGGTCTTAGAGTTGCCCACCGCTTCCAGGCTCTTTAGAGCTGTGCTGGTCTGCTCTTGGTTACAACCAGACTTACAGTCTGCTCCTTCTGCCTCTTGCCAGTGAAGCCCCGGCTCGTCTCCTTGCCCAGTGTCCTCTTCCGTAGATTCCTTCTTCTCTTCCTTGGGATCACCTGTAGTTACGTACTAAGAATTTCACTCTGGGCTCCCTTCCAAAGTTCACTTGAATCATCTTTCTTCTTGGCACTTCTGGATGATAGACATAGTCTTTTTTTCTCCTTTTTAAAAATGTTATTGATTTGCTTATTTATTTAATTAATTAATAGATAGGATCTCGCTCTGTCACCCAGGCTGGAGTGCACTGGCACCATCACAGCTCACTGCAACCTCGAACTCCTGGGCTCAAGTGATCCTCCCACCTCAGCCTCCTGAGTAGCTGGGACTACAGGCACAAGCTACCACACCTGGTTAATTTTTTTTTTAATTTTTATTTTTAATAATTATGGGTACATAATAGTTGTATATCTTTATAAGGTACATGTTATATTTTGATACAGGAATATAATGTGAATTAATCAAATCAGAGTAATGGCATATCCATCACCTCAGGCATTTATCATTTCTTTATGTTAGGAACATTTCAATTCTACTCTTCCAGTTGTTTTAAAGTAGAACATAACTTATTGTTGATTAGAGTCACTTTGTGTGCTGTCAAATATTGTTCATTCTGTCTCACTATCTAACTATATTTTTGCACCCATAACCACTCATTTGCAGCAACATTGATGGAATCGGCTAATTTTTTCGTGGACGTGAGGTCTCCTGTGTTGCCCAGGGTGGTCTTGAACTCTTGGCCTTAAGCAATCCTCCCACCTTGGCCCCCAAAGTGCTGGAATTACAGGCTTTTTCCTTTATTAAGCTAAACATTTACCTGCTATTTTATGTCCAATATAGCTAACTTTCAAATATCCAAGGTAGTTTTCCAAGTATCTTTTCTTTGTATTTTTTTATTGATTTATAATAGTTGTACATATTTCAGTAGACATAGCCTTTGAATCTCAAAATGTGTTGAGTCTTCTCTTCAAGTTAGGGCTTTCACATCTAGGTCACTGGAGAGCTTTTATAAAATATCATTTCTCTGTCCTCTCCCCAGACCTACTGACTCAACAATTGCAAGGGGTAAATGGTTTTAAAAAGTTCCATGGGCAGGTGGGGTGGGGTGGGAGTTTGGAGCCACCTGAGTCGAAGCCAGGGCAAGAAGGACAATAATTAAAAATGTTAACCTTCAAGACCCCCCCCTCCCCACCATCTATGGTACTTTTACTAGGTGTCAAGCTTTTTATTAAACTCTTTGTATGTTTTTGTCTTACAACAACCCTTTCATGAAAATGTATACCTTAGGGAGCCCAAACTCACAGATAAGAAAACGGAAGCTCACAGTGGCTCAGTGAGTTTTCCAAAGTCACACGGCTCCTAAGTGAAAGATTAGATCCCAGATGGCTGTCCTCCGACCACAAGTGGTTCAACCTCAAGCCACTAGCAGAATCCTCTGAAGGGCTTGTTAAGTTAAAGCAAATTGCCAGGCCCACCCCCTGAGTTTCTGATTCAGTAGATCCCTTGTGGGTCCTGAGAATCTGCATTTCTAACATGCTCTCAGGTGATGCCGATGTCCTTGGACCCTCTCTCCTTTGTTGGACGGAGCGTTTGGCTTTTTCTTCATGATTAGCAACCATCTGGATTCTAAAATCTGTATGACATGGTCCATTTTGGTTCCCATTGCTCTCACCTGCCCAGTTAATTTGATTTTGTCACCCTTGTGCATTAAAATCCACAGAAGCACTTGTCCTTAATGATTCTTTTTACCTTTTGGGAGAGAACTTGACTTCAGGGTGAGTGCGACCCTAAGTTTCTATGATTTCGAGAATATGGCCCTGGATAACTGCTCACCTCTGAATATTCTTGTTCTAATTCCATCATTCTTGCATTCTAGGTGAACTACCCAGTGTAGAAGTTAGTGATCTGTTTAGCTTGTAGGGATTGTATCCTCCCACCAATAATAGAAGCCTAGGTGAGAAGATGCTTGTAAAGAATACAACTGTTTTGATGCTGCTATTGAGCCGGAGACAATGAACTTTCTCAAATACATAACAAGATGCTTTCTTAGGGGCGATTGCTGGTGCAGTTAAGTTCTTGCCTCACTTAGGTGTGCCTTGCCTTGTGCAATAGATTAATGCATTCTCAAGTTGCATAATATTGTAATTGCAAGAGAGCAGCTTACTCTTTTTAAGGGAGTCTATAGCAAACCATCTTTGTAAAGTGAACAGTGATCCCCAATTTATAAATATAAATTTCACCTTTTCCTTAAAATGAAATAAGCCTTCAGGTTGGAGCACTAATGTCCAAACAGAGTTTTTGTGGTTCTACAGATAATTTACCCCAAGACAGTAATTTCTAGTAATTTCTAGTAACTCTAGTCATTTCAAAATAGTGTGAGTCAATTCTCATAGAATTTAGAGCAGGACCTCAAAGGAAAAAAAAAAAACAAACGTAGTTCAAGATCTTTCCACATGTTTCAGGGAATCTTAGAATTCCCCGGGTAGTTTCCTGGTCTTAGGGAATCTTTTGCAAGTGTGGTTAGGCTTGATGTGGTTTGTGCAGTTCCTGAATTTGTTATGATTATAGTAAGTTTGTGTGTTTATTTTTTTTCTCAGTGTAGTTCTTCCTCATGCACTTGCGTCTTTATGGTTATACATTTGCTTCCAGATATCATCGCACACTCCTGAGTGTGGTCTGTTTTCCCACCTCCAAGGATAGGGTGGGTCGTAACTTCCTCTTCTCATCCACCTAAGCAGCAAACACTGTCCAAAACCAAAGAGTAATCTGATTGTTACTCTGATAACCATCATCACAAACTACTCCAGTATAAAGGATTCTGATTTATTACTTTTTCCTGTCCCCTCATTTAGCATGTTGTTTTAAAATGAGATAATATTTAATTGGTGTGTAGGTCATGACTCTAACCAGCAGTCAAAATCATTCAGCTTCCTGAAATTACGCATTTGAATCCAGGTCATGTTGAAGGGCTTGCCAGGAAATCACATTACTTACAACTAAACTTTCCAAGCATATTTAACAAAGTTTAAAACATTAACGTTCTTCCAAATTTAAAATGGCATCTGCATTCATTGTGAAAAATGTGAAATAATCAGAAAGGCACAAATATACTCCAAACAGAAATTATCTATAAATCCATCACTCAGAGATAGACACTAGCATATCATATAATTTATATATAGACACATATCAAATCATATATATATGTGGATATTACATTTATACCCATGTATGTACATATGAGGTCATATGTCTTAGTATTATAAATATATTTTTTCCATTTGGCAATATTATTCAAATATTTTCCTGGGTCAAATTTTTTCTACACCAAAATTGTCAATGGCTGGTTAATATTTTATCATACAGAGGTACCGTAACTTCCTTAACCAGTCTTGAATCTTTAAAATATTTCTGACTTTTTTTGATGTCATTAAAAGTGCTGCAACAAACCTCTTTGTATTCGCATCTTTACACATTTATCTGGTTATTTACTTGTATTAAAATCCTAGAAAAGGAATTTCTGCATCCTGCGTTTGTACACATTTGGGATTTTGATTCTTACTTCCAAATAACCTTCCCTTTTCTCCCCTCACCAAAACACCTAGCTTCTTTATGCTTTTGTTCATTATTGTTGTTATTGTTATGATTTTTACACTTAAGTTGTTACCTGGAGTTTATTTTGGTATAAAGATAAGGTTAAAATGACTTAGCTAAATTCTTTTCTAACTGTATAACCAGCCGTCTAATGGCAATTACTGACTAATCCATTTACTTCCCATTTATATGAAATCTCACCTTTATCAGTGATTAAAATCATTTATCTATTTCTGGACTTTGAATTTTTTTTCAGTTACCTAATGTTTTGTTGTTGCTTAGATACTGTACCACTTTAATTATCATAACTTTTTGGTATATTTTATTTTTTTTTATAGAAAAACCTTCCTTTTATTCTTCTGTTTCAAAGTTTTATTGACTATCCTAGCCTGGTTATCTTCCATATGAATTTATGGAATCAATTTTCAAGTAAAATAAAATCTTAATAGCTGAGATTGGAATGGTATTTAATTTGTTATTAAACTTGAGAAGAATGGACTTATTCATAACAGTCCAGTCAGCTTATCTCTCTAATTCACCTGGATCTAATTTATGTCCTTCAGTAATTTCTTTTGTTTGCTTCATGTAGATTTTACATATTCCTGTTATTTTTTTTCCTAGGTTTTCTGTTCTGTTTTGCTTTTCTTGTTATTATAAATATAACTTTCCCACTTATACTTTTTGTTTGTTAATTTTATAGGGTAAAATATTGATTATTTAATACTTATTTTATAACCTACTATTAATATGTTTTCGATTCTTTTATTAGTTATTAATCTTCTGCCCTCGATTGGCTTACATTTTCTTACTTCAATTATATCTTAAGTAGACAATGGTCATTTTTTTCTGTCCTCCTGATTGAAGCTCTTATTTCTTTTACTTGCTTTGTTTGATGCGCTAGCATTTCTTTAGTGGTATTAAATGCTAGTTGTGATAGAAAGCTTACCTATGATTTTAATGGGAATGCCTGTATCATATCAATGTGAGTATGATGCTGGCTGTTAGTTTGAGGCTAGGAGTGTTCTTCTGGTTCTGGTTTACTAATTTTTAAAAATAGGAAATGACTTATCAGATACCTTTGAAAAATTATTATTATTATTATTTCAAAATATTAATATTAAGGGAGAACTCAAAATGTTTTAGGTTATGTGGATCACTTTTGTAATGCTTGAGCCCCAGCTAAAGGTGTGCCCATCACCCAAATAGTATTCATAGTACCCATTAGGTAGGGTGTTGTCTCTCCCCTCCTCTTCCCACCCCTGATTGATTTCAATTGAGTTTTATTTCCCTCTATGCCCATGTGTGCTCATTGGTTAGTTCCATTTTAATAGTGAGTACATGTGTTTGTTTTTCCATTCTTCAGATACTTCACTTAGGAGAATGGTCTCCAATTCTATCCAGATTGTTGCAAAAGGTATTAATTCATCTTTTTTTAATGGCTGAGTAATACTCCATGGTATACATATACTACATTTTGTTAATTCACTCATGAATTGATGGGCACATGGGTTGATTCCACATCTTTGCAATTGTGAATTGTGCTGCAATAAACATTTGAGTAAAGGTGTGGTTTTGGTGAAAACTAATTTTTTCCTTTGCGTAAATACTTAATAGTGGGATTGCTGGATCAAGTGGTAGGTCTACTTTTAGTTCTTTGAGGAATCTCCATACTGTTTTCCATAGAGGTTGTGCTAATTGGCAGTCTCACCAACAGTATATAAGTGTTCCTTTCTCTCTGCATCCGTGCCAGCATCTATTGTTTTTGGACTTTTTGGTAAATGCCATTCTGACTGGGGTAAGATGGTGCCTCATTGTGGTTTTAATTTGCATTTCCCTGATCATTAGTGATGGTGGAACATTTTTTCATATGTTTCTTGGCCATTTGTCTTTCTTCTTTTGAGAATCTTCTGTTCATGTCTTTTGCCCACTTTTTAATGGGGTTGTTTGTTTTTTTCTTACTGATTTGCTTGAGTTCTTTGTAAATTCTGGCTATTACCCGTTAATTGTATGTGTAGCTTGCAGATATCTTCCCCCATTCTGTAGGCTCCCTGTTTGCTCTGTTGATTGTTTCCTTAGTTGTGCAGAAGCTTTTTAGTTTAATTAATTCCCAATTTATTAATTTTTATTATTGCCATGATTGCCCATTGGGGTCTTTTTCATAAATTCTTTGCCTAGGCCAATATCTAGGAGAGTTTAATTTACATTTTCTGTTAGAATTATTATAGTTTCATTCCATAGATCTAAGTCTTTTATCCATCTTGAATTAATTTTTGTGACTGGAGAGAGGTAGCAGTCCTGTTTCATTCTTCTGCATGTGGCTATCCAATTTTCCCAGCACCATTTATTGAATAGGGCTTCTTTTCCCCAGGGCACATTGTTGTCCGCTTTGTCAAAGATCAATTGTAGGTAAATGGTTTTATATCTGGGCTCTCTGTTCTGTTCCATTGGTCTGTGTCTTTATTTTTGTACCAATGTCATGTTGTTTTGGTTACTATATCCTTGTAGTATAGTTTGGAGTTTGGTAACATGATGCCTCCAGATTTGTTCTTTTTGCTTAAAATTGCTTTGGCTATTTGGGCTCTTCTGGTTCCAGACGAAGAGTAGAATTATTTTTTCTAGATCTGTGAAGTATGACTTGGGTAATGTGATGGGGATTGCATTGAATTTATAAATCACTTTGGATAGTCTGGACATTTTAACAATGTTTATTCTACCTACCCATGAGCATGCTATATTTTTTTATTTGTTTGTGTCCCCTGTAATTTCTTTCCTCCAAGTTTCATAGTTCTCCTTGTAGAGATCTTTCACCTCCTTGGTTAAGTATATTCCTAGGTATTTTATTTTCTTTGTAGCTATCATGAATGGTATTGAGTCTTTGATTTGACTCTCCGCTTGATTGTTATTAGTATATAGAAATGCTACTGATTTGTTTGTGTTAATTTAGTAACCTGAGACTTTGCTAAATTTATTTATCAATTCCAGGAGACTCTTGGTGGAATCTATGGAGTTTTCTAGATACAAGATCATATCATCAGCAAAGAGCAATAGTTTGACCTTTTCTGATATGAATACTCTTAATATTCTTCTCTTGTCTGATTGCTCTGGCTAGGACTTCCAACACTATGTCGAATAGAAGTGGTGACAGTGGGCATCCTTGTCTTGTTCTAGTTCTTAGGGGGAATGCTTTCAACTTTGCCCCATTCAGTCTGATGTTGGCTATGGGTTTGTCATATACGGCTTTTATTATTCTGAGGTATGTTCCTTCTATGCCTAGTTTGTTGAGGATTTTCATCATGAAAGGGTGTTGGATTTTGTCAAATGCTTTTTCTGCATCTATTGAGAGGATCATGTGGTTTTTTTAGCTTTGGTTTATGTGGTGCATCACATTTATTGATTTACATATGTTGAATCATCCTTGCATCCCTGGGATGAAGCCCACTGGGTCCTGGTGGATTATTTTTTTGATGTCCTATTGAATTCGGTTTGCCTAATATTTTATTGAGGATTTTTGCATTTATATTCATAAAGGATATTGGTCTGTAGCTTTCTTTTTTTGTTTTATCCTTTCCTGGTTTTGGTATCAAGGTGATACTGGCTTCTTAGAATGAGTTGGGGAGGATTCCCTCCTCGATATTATGGAATAATTTCTGCATTATGGATACCAGGCCTTTTTTGTAGATCTGATAGAATTCAGCAGAGAATCCATTTGGTCTAGGGCTTTTGTTGTTGTTTTTGGGAGGTTTTTTATTACTATTTCAATCTCTCTGTTCGTTATTGGTCTATTCAGGAGTTCTGTTTCTTCCTGGTTGAGTCTTGGGAGGTTGTGTTTTTCCAGGAGCTTGTCCATTTCCTCTGTGTCCTCTAGTTTATGAGTGTAGAGATTTATGTAGTATTCATGGATGATGTTTTGTATTTATCCATTATCAGTTATAATGTCATCATTTTCATTTCTGATTGAGCTTATTTGGGTCCTTTCTCTCCTGTTCTTGGTTAGTCTAGCAAGAGATCTGTTGATTTTGTTTACCTTTTCAAAGAACCAACTTTTAGTTGTGTTAATTCTTTGTATTTTTTCCCCTAATTAATTTAGTTCTGCTTTGACCTTTGTCATTTCTTCTTTTCTGCTAGCTTTGAGTTTGGTTTGTTTTTCCTTTTCTAGTTCCTTGAGGTGTAACATTAGGTTGCTAATTTGTGAGCTTTCTGTCTTTTTGATGTAGGCATTGAAGGCTATGAGTTTTCCCCTGAGGAATGCTTTTGCTGTGTCCCAAAGATTTTGATAGCTTGTGTCCCTTTTGTCATTCAGTTTAAAGAATTTTTTCATTTTCATCTTAATTTCATTCTTGACCCAGTAATCATTCAGCAGCAGGTTGTTTAATTTCCATGACTTTGTGTAGGTTTGAGTGTTTCTCTTGTAATTGACTTTTGGCTTTAATTATTGGATCATGTAATCTTTTTTCACTAATTGACACGATGATTATATTAAGTTATCAATATATTTTTTCTGGGACAAATCCTTTCTGACAGAAGTATATTTTCTTTTGTTATACTAGTGGATTGTAAAAATATTTTATTTAAAAATTTTTAATGTATATTCCTAAGTGATACTGGAAGGTGTTCATGGCCCAAGAGGTGTGGTTGGTCAGTGCAGAGGCCATGTCAGGGTCCGACTGTCTCACTTTCAGTGGAGCTTGGTTTTGAAGCAGGTGGGTGCTTAGGTGTTGTGGGAGCTGGCCTATATCTAATTTTTTAAGACTTAAACCACATAATCCATTTGAAACGTAGGACTGTGCCTAATAAGAAGTAAGTGCACATGGTGCCTCCAACATGTGGTGGTGATGTTAAAACATAGTTCTGGTTATTTCCTTAGACTATTTTCTGAAAGAAGAATTACTGACGAAAAGATGTGACTGTTTCAAAGGATTTTCATGGGCATTATCAAATTGCCCTTCTGGATGTTGTCAGTCTAGCATTTGCAGCTCCCCAGCAGTAGAGGACATTCCCATTTTGCCTGAACATCTGCCAGTGCTGGGCAGTTATTTTAATCTTTGCCAATTTTGTGAGACGTGCCAATTCATTGTTTTATTTTTCAATACTTTTATTACTGGTGAATTTAAATACCTTTTATTTGTTTACTGATAAGTTCCTGGTTTTTTCCCTCACACTTCTTTTTCTTGACCTTTTCCATTAATGTGTTCATCTGCTTTTTTACTGAAACTTACTCATTTCAATATTATATTATGTTCAATATAACTTTACCACTTAAGTTGCAAATATTTTCCCCATAATGTTTTTTCAAATGTAGATCATGATACTCTTTGACATATAAAAATTTAAAATATTTACATAATAAAAGCTTTTAAATTTCTCTGTAAGTTTAGAAAGACCTCCTCTACATCATGCATGTATGTATGTATGTATGTATGTATTTTTATGTGGAATTCTTCTTTAAACTGGATTCATGTTGGATAATAATATGAGATAGGCGTTTCACAATTTTCTTTTAGTTAAGCAGTTATCCTCACCCACTGTACTGAATCTAGAATCTAAAATGCCATTTTATTAAAAATAAAATTCTAATATATGTACATATATACTGTATAGTATATATAACATACATATAGGTGCGTTTCTAGGCTTTTTATGCAAATGTATTTTTTGTCTGTGCTTATACCAGTCAACTTCATTGTAGCTTTATGTTTTAATAAATCAGAGTGCACATCTTCAATTCTTTTCTTTTTGTTTTAAAAATTTCTGGGCCATTCCTTCTTCTTATTTACTTAAAATAAATTTGTCAAGTTTAAAAAACCCAGATGGGATTTTGATTGCAATTGCTTTAAGTTGAAAAAATTGACATGTTTGTAGTAATAAAACTTCGCATCCACAAATATAGAACTATCTCCATTTAGTAAAATGCATTTTTTAATGTATCACAGTTAAGTTTTGTGGATTTCTTCATTTAATCCTGCATGTTTCTTGTTAAATATATTTCTAGGCATTTTATATTTTTGTTGCCTCCATGAATAGGATTTTTTTCTACTATATTTCCTAACTGGGTATTGCTGATTGTTGATTAGATCTTTATTTGGTAGGCAGACAGCTTTCTGAGTTTTCTTACTCATTCTAAATTCTTTTAGTTCTCTCTCTTGGGCTATTAAGATATATTATTATGTAGGCATATAATACGTTTCAGATTCTTATGTGTAGATTACCTCTTATATTTGTTTCCTGCCTTATTGCATTGGTTAGAAGTTCTAAATGATATTAAAATAATGATTTTGGACGTCAGGCTTGAATTTTTAATGGTGACATTTTATGTACTGTAGAACTTGGATGGGTGGGTGGTCATAGTTGTACTTTGGGATTATGCTTTTTCCGAATGCTTCTCAAATCCACGTGGCAGTTCATTTGTCTGGCTGTTTCTGTACCCACTCTCCAGCCTCTACCACTGTAGAAGTAAAAGATAAAGAATGAGAATGTATCTCTGTAGGGTCGTGGGCTGCATGGTGGAGGTTGTAGAGGGGAACACACCACCCTGGGTTTTGCTGCATCTTCCTGGGCAAGCTCATTCCACGGATTGCAGCAAGGTTAGCAAGGGACACTGAACTTCCAATCCCACCTAAGTTAGTCAGTCTCTTTTTCTACTCTAGAAACCTGTAAGCAGCTCTCTTGTATTCTGTATTTTCTCTCCAGCACCCCTTCCCCACCTCCTGTACCCACCACCCTACACAGCCACCCCGGGAGAACCCTAACAAAGGCAAGTGGTGACCTCGCTCCAAAGTCTTTTCATCCTGAGCTTCCACGTGACTCAGCTTCACTCTCAGCAGGCTTGGGCCGCTCTGCTGGGAGAGCCCAGATCAGCATTTCTGGGTAATTGGACTGTCATTGGCCTGTATGTAGATGGGAGGTCACAGGTGGGGCTTCTGTTTCTGGGGAGTTTTCCTTGATGGGCAGGGAGTGAGGCAGTGACCTCCCTGAGTGTCTGGTTGGGGGCTCCTGTGACTCACTCCAGCCCCACCTCCTGCCCCCGAGCTCTGAGCTGGCGCTCCTTGTTCCGTGGGCTGGTGTGGGTGGTGATGTAGGTGGCAGAGCGGCATGAAGCCAGCATGCCCCCAGGATGCAGGCCGGGTCTCTTTGGTATGCCAGGTGCTGCCTGGGACTGCTGGTACCCAGCTGCTCCGTGAATCTACCCTGCTGGAGTTTAACTCTTGATTTTTTTGTCCCATGATGCCTTTTCCAAATCCTCCCTCTACCCCCCACCCCAACGACATTCCTTTCTCCAGCTCTCGCGTCTCCCCAGCCTTTTTGTGTTTAATTGTGATAAAATGCACATAACATAAAATTTACCGTCTTAACCATTTTTGTAAGTGTATCGCCTGGTGGCTTAAGTATATTCACATTGATGTGCAAACCATCACTTCCATCCGTCCACAGAACTCTTTTCATCTTGCAAAACTGAATCTCTGTCCCCGTTAAATACTCACTCCACGTTCCCCCTCCCCCAGCCCCTGGCAGCCACCATCATACTTCCTGTCTCCATGAATTGGACTGCCGAGGGACCTCAGGTAAGGGGAATCATACAGTATTTTTGTGACTGGCGTATTTCATTCAGCATAATGTCCTCAAGGTTCATCCCTGTTGTTGCGTATGTCACAGTTTTCTTCCTTTTTGAGGCTGAATAATATTCCATTATATGTGTAGACCACGTTTGGTTTATTCATTTTGTGTGTTGGTGGAAAATTGGATTGCTTCAGTGTCGTGGCTGTTGTGAAATAATCCTCTGATCTTTTGTAGCTGCTAGTAGTAGTGGTCACGGCACTTTTTACAGAGTTCACCCCTATGAATTTGCACAGAAATTTAACACTTGCCACTATCTTTATCTCCATTTTATAGATGAGGAAACTGAGGCTTGGAGATGTTAAGTAATTTGCCCAAAGTTACCTTTTATTTTTTTAAATAAACAACTTCAGTGAGATACAGTTCACATACCGTACAATTCAAAGTATAAAAGTCAGTGGTTTTTCATATATTTACACAGTTGTGCAACATTGCCACAGTTACTTTTAGAACATTTTTATCACCTCAAAAGGAAATCCCGTACCCCTTAGCTACCACTGCCCCGTTCCTGCATCCCCACCCCGGCCCCGACAACTGCTAATCTGCTTTCTGTCTCTGTAGATTTGCCTTTCCCGGACTTTCGCATGCATCGAATCGTACAATGTGTGGTCTTTTGTGTCTGACTTGTTTCACTTAGCATGATGTTTCCAAGTTCACCCAAGTTGCAGCATGTAGCATCCGTGCTCATTTCTATTTATGGCCCAAAGTTACTTTTGGAACCCAAGAAGTCTGAATGAGAGTCCCGGCACTCAAGCCCTGCCGTCCCGCCCCCCCTAACACGCTGCAGAGGACTTTGTGTTTTCTCGCAGGTGTCCTCTCAGCTCCTCTCACAGCGTGAGACTGATGTTCAGTTTTGTTCCTCTGCTGCCCGCTGTTGTGTGGCACATAATAAAGGCTCAGTCAATTAAAAGCTAATAACTTAAAATTAAGCGCTCAGTTTGCCGAATGTCGTGTGTTGGACAGTGTTGCAGACTAAACTCATGCAAAGGGTTATGCGTCTTAGTATTCTGTGCACGACGGTTGCGTGTCATGCTTTGCCGTTAGAAATGAGAACAGACGAACGAGAAAATGTTTATCAAAGGGCTGCTCTGCAACAGTGTGAATTATAAATGTTCTGATGCTGTGGACGTGTCATCACTTGCAGTTGGGTTGAGGAGCTGATCAACAGCCCATGAGACGGAGGTTTGCACACTCTGCCCCGGGCCTGTGGCCAGTGGTGACAGCTGGGGGCTCCACAGTCTCCAGGTCACTGTCCTACATCGTAAAGGGCTGGCGACTGAGGGCGAGCTGGGCAGGTGACCATTAGTGCAGAGGGCAGAGCCGACGGGGTGAGGCCCCTGCGCTACTAAGACCCAAGTGTCCAGGCTTCCAAAGTCCCTGCTTTCTCCTGCTCTCTGTGGCCGTCTCTGCGGACAGGTTGTGTTGGAGACTGGCCAGGGTCAAACGCCTTCTCGGAAAGTGGGACCTGGTTGCAGCTCCCTGACTGGCGTAGGTTTCTTTTGGAGACACTGTGCAAAGAAATGGGGTGGCCTGAAAGCAGTGCCATGGCTTCAGAGCACTCTGTAGGGAGTCCAGGGATTATTTCTCTGAGATCACTGAGAAAAAAAAGTCTATGTACAAAAATTCCCAGTACTTTTCTGGACCAGGGCCCCACCACTCTGTTTGGAGCCTGGGGCAGTCCTTTGAGGTGGTCTGTGATGCTTCTCGGAATTCCCTTCCATCCCCCCAGCTAGGTCGCTGGCGCCTTATAATATCGACCATGGGGCAGTCACCATCACCCCCACGCAGTGGTCGGGGCCTGTTCTATGCCCGGCGTGGAGCTGAGTGCTTTGCATGAATTATTTCTGACAACACCGTGGTCATTGTTAACCTCACTTTACAGATGAGGAAACTGACGCATAGAAGGGGAAATGCTTGGGAAACCCTTTAAGGGCATGACTCAGACTGTATTTTGTTTATTTTTCTCAGAAATATTTTTGAAAGTATATGCAAAGACTCACCATAATGCAAAGAGTGCAGGCAATATAAATTTTCTTTGTGGCTTACTGACATGTACATGTCGGGCACCGTCGGTATTCTTGGTTGCCATGCTTCTCGCCTCAGCGGCATATCTCAGTCTGTCTGCTTGTTTCACTGGGGTCTCTCTTTCTGCTGCTATTTCATGTTGTTTTGAAGAGTTCTTGCGCTTGATGGTGGGTGGAAGGTGAGCCAGTGCCATGGCTGGAAGAACCGACCAGCATCAAGGAAGAGGATTGAGTTGGGTGATGGACGCAAGTCTAGAGGAGAAGCTCAGTGCCCAGGTTTCCAAGTCTTTGAATGGAGGGACATCAGCAGTGTCACTGTCACCTTCAGGACACCTGACTGCCTTTATTCCTTCTGATTATGTTATTGTGTTATAGTTCAGAAGCTATTCCTATATTCATCTTCTGTCATGCAGCCTTGCTAAATTAATATATTAGTTTTAGCAGCTTTTTTTTCAAGCACTCAATCTAATTATGTCCATAGACAAACACGTCTCCTGGGATAAAACCAGTTTTGCCTCTTGATTTCCAACCTGGATGTCATTTCTTTCTTTCTGCCTCTATTGAGTTAGTTGTATGGTTTTTAAAAATTTTGTTGCTATGGTGAATTACATTGATTTTTTTTTCAAAAGTTAAACCATCATTGCATTCTTTGGATAAATTCCACTTCCTCATGCTGTACAATCCTTTTTTATATATTGTTGGATTGTATTTGCTAAAATTATAGTAGTTTTTCATTTATGTATATGATAGATACTGGTTTGTAGTTAATTTTCTTTTCTTACAATATGTTTGTCTGATTTTGGTGGCAAGATAAAGTTGCTCTCGCAGAATGAGTTGGAAAGTATTGTCTTCTCTTCAGTTTTCTGAATTTATGTGTATTTTTTTTGTTCATTTGTAAATGGTGTAATTCACTAGTGAAGATTTTCTTGTGGAAAGATTTTAAACTAAAAATCTAATTTATTTGATAGAGGTAGTGCTATTTAGGCTGTCTATTTATTAAGGTTCTTGAGTGAGTCTTGCCTTTGTGTCACTCTAGGAATTTATTTGTTTCATATAAGGTGTCAAATTTATTGGCAAAAAGTTAAAAGCATAATATTCTCTGATTATTCTTTTAATATTTTAGAATCTGTAGTGCTGTTACCTTCCTTATTCCTGATGTTAGTTAGCATCTTCTCTCCTTTTTTCCTTGAACAGTCTGACTAAAAGCGTATCAGTTTTATTGATTTTTTTTCTCATTGAATTAGCTTTTGGTTTCACTGATTTTTCTTTATCATTTTTATGTTTTCCATTTCATTAATTTCTTCTCTGATCTTTATTTTTTCCTTTCTACTTCTTTGGGTTTAATTTACTTTTTGTTTTTTGTTTTAGTCTCTTAATTTCTAATTTAATTTCATTTTGATCAGAGAAATATTTTGTTTGACTTCAATCTTCTTAATTTTATCTAGACTTGTTTTTTGGCCTAGAGTATGGGCTATATTGACAAATATTCTGTATGCATTTGAAAAGAATGTTTATTCTGCTGTTGCTGTGTGGAGTATACTGTAAATGTCAACTAGGCCAATTTGGTTGATAGTGGTGTTCAGATTTTACTATGTTCCAATTTTTTATATATACTGATTTTCTGGGTTCTTGTTCTATTAATTTGTGAGACAGATGTATTTACGCTTTTGACAATAATTGTGGATCCGTTTCTTTCTATTAGTTTTTGCTTTTTATATTTTGAAGCTCTGTTATCAGTTGCATAAATGTTAAATTTATGTCCTCTTGATGAATTGGCCCTTTTATTATTATGAAATGACCTTCCTTTTTCCTAGTGTGAAATCTACATTTTATGCTATTCAAGTGGCCCCTCCAGCTTTCTTCTGATTAGTGTCAGCATGATGTAGCTTTTCCCATCCTCTCGTATTTGATTCATTGGTGTCTCTATATTTAAAGCTTTTTCCATGTAGCCAGTATATGTTTGGTTCTTGCTTTTTAACAATTTGGCAATCTCTTTTAACTGGGGTTTTTAGACTATTTACATTTAATGTTATGATGTGGCTGGGCTTAATTCTGTTATCTTAATGTTTGTTTTCTGCTTGTCCTATCATTACATTGTTCCTCCCCCCACCTTCTTTTGTATTAGTTGAATACTTTTAAAAACTTACATATTTCTTGAGGTGGAATATTAGCTACACCTTTTGTTTTGATATTTTAGTGGTTTCGCTTTGCAACAGCTACTTTCAGTTTTTGCTTATCTAGAGATGTCTGTATTTTGCCTTCATTTTGAGAAGTTATTTTTGCTAGCTATCAGATTCTTGGTTGACAGGTGGTTTTTTTTTTTCTTTTTTTGCATTTTGAATATGTTGCCTTCTGGCATCTATTGTTTCTGGTGACAAGTCAGCTATTAATATTACAGTACTCTTGTATGTGATGAATTGTTTTTCTCTTGTTGCTTTAAAGATTTTTCTCTTTATCTTTGGTCATCAGCATTTGACTGTGTTGTGTCTGGTTGTAGATACCTTTGCATTTATTCTACTTGGAATTTATGGAGCTTTTTGGATGTGTAAATTAGCGTTTCTCATCAAATTTGAGACGATTCAGCCATTATTTCTTTTCTATTTTCTCCTTCCCTTTTTCTTTCTCCTCTCCTTATGGTACTTCCGTTACACAGATGTTGTGATGTGCTTAATACTCTCCCACGTTTTTTAAGGCTTATTTCATTTTTCTTTATTCTTTTTTCCTCTCAATTCTTCAGATTGCATAATCTCTATGGACTCACCTTCAAGTTCACTGATTCTTCCTTCTACCAACTCAAATCTATTGAATCTGTTATTAACCCCTGCTAGTGATTTTTTTTTTCATTTTGGTTATTGTACTTTTCAACCCCAAGATATCCATTTGGCTCTTTTAAAAAAAATTTCTATCTCTTTATTGATATTTTCTATTTGATGTGTCACAGTCATCACACCTTTCGTTCATTCTTTCAACATGGTTTCCTTTAGTTCTTGAAACATATTTTTAACAGCCGTTTTGAAGTCTTTGTCTGCTAAGTTCAACATCTGGGCCCCCTCCAAGATGATTTCTACCGATTGCTTTGGACCCCTGTGTGTTTCTCATACCTTCCTGTTTCTTCTCATGTGTCATAACTTTCAGTTGAAAACTGGACATTTTAGCTAATTATAGCAAGTCTGGATCCTGATTTCCACTCCCTCTATCCCCAGCCGTGGCGTGTTGCTTGTGTTTGGTCATTTATTTATTTGTTTATTGAATGGGTCGAACTAATTCTGTAGTCTTATTTTCCCTGCAGTGTGCAGCTTCCGATGCTCCTGCTACGTTTTTCCGCCGTGTTTTTATCTTTTAGCCCGGATTGCCAGGATGACACATTACATTTACCGGTTGTGCCTTGCCACCTTTGTCTGGCCTGTGACGTTCCCCATTTCCGACGCCCTCGCCAGTTTCGAGCAGCGCTGGGCCAGGTGTGCTGTAGAAGGTTCCCCAACTTGGGTCTGTCTGATGTTTTCTCACAGTGAGATTGGTTTCTGGGTTTTGGGGGGAGGAAGACCCCAGAGGTAAAGTGCCGTTTTCATTACATCATATCAAGGGCACATGCTCTCGACATGGCTCGTCACGGATGTCGTTAATGTGGACCACCTGGCTGGGGTAGTATCTGTCCAGCGTCTCCCCTGTAGAATTACTTCCCGCCCCGGCCCCCACCACACACGTTTTATGTATTCCGTGCTGCAACCCCAGAATCAAACAGTTCCCCAAGAAGCCCTTGTTTTCTTTTATTGGAAAATGATATTAGAACCAAAGTCCGAATGTTAGGCATTATTAATGTATTTTTTTTCTTTTCGCTTAAGCAGAAAAGTAGTTGCAATTTCATGGGGAAAGATGCCTCAGCTGGTCTTCCATTCAGTAAACACGTATTGAATGCCAAGCTTTGTCCTTGGGATAAAATTTTGAGTTATTTAAAACTTGCTCTAAATAGAATTTCACTTTTTAATGCATAGTAATTAGAAATCCATTTATCATTTAATCTTATTTTAGTAAAGGGTTATACTTACATTGAGTAGGATCATACAATTATTGTTTATTGTGCTAAAATCAATGTCTTTATGTTACAGACTCCTTCATTTTATTGCTGGTTTTAAAAACAAATGATTTTTCTTGGGAAAAAACATATGGATGCATATTGATTTGAGTCACTAAATGTTGGCCAAGTAATTTTTCAGTGTTTACATAGAAACTTTCAAATATACACAAATCTAGAGACTCTTATTCCAAACTCTCATGAATCTATCACTGTGCTCCAGCTGTTTGAACTCATGGCCAATCTTATTTCATCTAAACCTGACACTTTTTTCTGGATTAGCAAATCATTTTGAACTTAAAATATATGCCATTGCTTTTCTGACTCAGACATACATAATGGAAGAAGCTTAAATCAATTCTGAAGAACATTTAACAGTTGGCCTTTTTAAGAGCTAGTGAGTGACTAATTGTCATCCCACTTCAGAAGAGGAAGGCTTCAGGTCCCGGTGTATTAGAAGCTTGTGGGTTGAATGACACCAAGAGCATTTGTGACAAGTAAGAATTTGAAAAAAATGGGAATTCACTCCTTCGGGTCATAGAATTCAGATTCCACTCTTCTCGAATAGCAGGGAGCGTGCTCGTCACTAAAGCATGTCGCTCACGCTGGGGTTGGCTGGATTTCAGTAGCAAAATATGCCAAGTATTTTTCAATTCAGCCTGGGTTAGGTTTTCTCAGGTCGGTCAAACATACCCCTTGCCAGAATTTCTTTTGCACTGCTGGAACTTCTGCATCTGGTTTAGGCTACAAGGACTGAATATAGTTCTTAGACATGAAAATGAGAATGTGAAGTGTGTAGACTGAGATTCGTAGACTAAGATGAGATTTGTAGACCCAGTCATTCAGGGAGTCTTTCTTGAGTGCCCGGTGTGGGCCAGGTGCTATGCCACGATGCGGCGGGCAACAGGATAGACGTGGACCCAGCTGCGTGGGGCTCGCGGTCTATGGGTGAAAGTGGGCAGTCACCACGAATCACACAAATCACTAACTACCATTGTGAAAAGTGTCCTAAAGGGATAGAGGAGAGTGCCAAAACATAGGGGTTCCTAATTTTGTCTAGGATGTCAGGGAAGATGCTCTGAGGAAGTGACACTAAACTAGGACCCAAAGGGTGAATAGGAGTTGGTGAGTCAAAGCACGCATGTGTACTGGGGACAAGTGTGTGGGAGTTTGGAGTGTTCCCGCCCCAGGGAATGGTGCCCCCAAAGACTCTGCAGTGGGAAGGAGCTGAACGTGTCCTAGGCAGCTCCCCTGGAGTGTGGTCCAGGAGTGGGGCAAGTAGACGGCGTAATGAGAAGCTTGGATTTTATTCTTAGCATGGTGGGCAAACACCGAAGGGTTTAAGGACAGGGCCTTACAGAGTCGGCTTGACAGCCTTGAAGATCACCTGGCCACCGTGTGAAGAGTGCATTGGTCGGGGGGTCCAGGTCGGAAGCAGGGTGACCGCTCGGGGAGCTGCAGCAAGGATCTGGGTGAGAGGTTTTGCGACTTGGCCATGCCAGGAAGTAGATTTGAGATCTAATTCACAGAGCTTTAATGCCACGCTCAACTTTTTTTGAGCGTGACCTACTAAACGGAATATATGTTGCATCGTGAGCCTAGCCCACAAATGATGTATGTGCATGTGAAACAAACGCTTCATAAAACAATACTTTAGGACAGGCAAGGCACACCGATATGTTTCGTGGCATGCCATGTATGTGTCATGTGTGTTCTGTGCTCGAGGTGGGTGGAGAGCGTTACGGGAATGTATGAGCCACGCTAAGCCTGCATCTTCACCATCTTCATCCTGCATGAAGTAGAGTCGCTCCAAAGTGTTAGGGATTTGTCCTTTAGAGAGGAAACCCTGATGGCACAGAAACAAGAGCCATGTGATGGGAGCTCTTAGACGTGCATCATTGCTCTAGTTCTTCTCTTCCTTCTCCTGGCCCTCCTCTTCCGTTTCCGCATCTTCAGCAGGGGGTGGCAAACTTTTTCTGTAAAGGGCCTGAGAGTAAATATTTTTCAGCCTTTTGGCCATGCCATTTGGTCCCTGTCTCCGCTCCTGGGTTCTGAGGTTGTGAAAGTAGCCGTAGGTTATATGTGAGCAGTCGGGCAGGGCTGTGTTCTCAATAAACTTTATTTACTGAAACAGCTGGCGGGCCGGGTTCGGCCACGGGCTGTGGTTTGCTGACCCCGTCCTGGCGAGCAGAAGGCAGCGTCCTGTGGGATCGATGTCTCGTTGAAGTGAGATCAGGGTGCCGGGGGATGGTGTCTTTCCCACCTGGTCCTCCCAGTGTGGTCACAGCACCTGGACTGTGCTGGCTCTTGGACAGCAGGTGTGGCACTCGGAGGGCTTGTCTCTGGAGACCCTGGGCTCGGAAGCAGTCGGAGTTAAGGCTCCTGCTTGGAAACGTTCCGTCTCGCAGCCGCAGGCTCTGCCCCAGACAGAATGCAAACTGTGGTCCTCGGCACGGTGAAGCTGGACTTGGTGCCAGGCCAGGGATTCGTCGATACGGCCCTTCTGGGCAGAGCTCTCTGCTGTAGGGGCCACACATCCGCGAATGCAGCTTTTGTGCTGGGAGGAGCAGCTCCCGAGAGGAGGTGGCTTGAGATGGCTTCTTGGGACTGTTCTTCCTCCCTCCAGGAATTCCTGGCCCTCAGCCACACACCTATGTACAGTTGGAAGCAAATGGCTGGCCTAAGCGGGTGCCTAAATGGGTTTGTGTGCACAGGGCTGAGCCAGGAGAGTTGCAAAGCACCCTGCTGAGCGTGGCAGGTCACCTTTCCCCTGCAACAGGGTGAGGTCCTGGCCCTTGGCCCTCTGTGCCTTTCTCATACTCTGCCTTTGCCTTCCCTTCTGCTCTGCTCATGGATTTCCTCCGTGTCCTCTACGGCTCAAGTCCTGAGTCTTCTCCTCAGTGGAGACCGAATCCCCCACTCAAGAGTAATTTCCCTTCTTATGGACTCCCCCAGGGTGACAGGTGTGCTAATGAGTCTGCCTCCTGCAGTGGATGATAAAATTTTGGAGTGCATGGTCTATGGTTTATCCATCCTTGAGTTCCGTCTCCTAGTACAGAGAGAGAACATGGTATATTGGAGAACTAGCATGGCGTTTTGGAAAGGGTGTAGGCTTTAGATGTCTGCCAGTTACTTCCTCTGTAACTTTGGGCAAATTTGACTTTCTTGAGCCTCAGTTTTCTGATCTGTAAAATGGGCCTACCAAAACCAGTCTTAGATATGTTCTGAGGATTACAGATAAAATATATACAATGCTTGTGCACCCATTCCGTTGTTGATGACTTTGCCATTTTGGGTTGATAAAGTATCTCATCAAAAGGAGCTGGGGAACATTGGGGAGGTTAGGCTGAGTCCCCAGGGTACATCTCAGGGCTTAGCATGGCATTTGCCTTCACTGACTCTAAGATACCATCGAATGTAAGATGCTCTGTTATTTTATGTACCTCTAGACAATAGAATCATCTGGGAGACTTTCACATATCTTGAGGCCAAGCCATGCTCCAGAACAGACTCATCAGTAATTCGGGGTCTGGACATTGGTTTTATTCATTCATTCATTTATTTATTTTTTATCATCATTTTAAAAACTTCCCAGGTGATACTATTGCGCGGCCCAGATTAAGAACCATCACACTCAACACCACTGTCCGTTACGTGATGACGCGGTGCTTCCTCATCCCTGGGATTATTAGTTTAGTTTGTTTGTCGAGCCTTTTTAGATGTCGCCTCAGCTCCTGAGGAGTTCCCTGACCACTTCCTTGTCAAAGAAGGATCTCTCCTGGGAATGCTGTAGGAGCCAAAACTGGGTGGTGGCTGGGATTTTGCTCTGCCTGGGGTACAATCCCCGAGTTTGCAGACCGGGAGCTCCTGGGCTTGGGTCCAATGGGTCGGGAGAGAGACATACAGGGCAAGGGGCCGTGGGGAATGTGTGGCTCCCGGCCGGGGGTGTGGGACTGCAAGGGAGGGGGCCAGTATAGGTCACCTTTGATTTCCATCTGATGGCAGACATGATAAAATGGGAACTCGTGTGTCCTTGAGAATCGAAGTATGGCGGATCACATACCCGATGCTAGCTCCACCTAGAAGGAAGCAGTCACCAGTGGCTCAGCTTTGCAAAGGATGCTGGGCTTGTGTTTCACTCTCGGGGCTCTGAGTATGATAATGGGTCCCCTGTAGGACACCGTTCTGCTACCCGAAACTGCTCAGAGCTCAGGATTCTGAATCAGTCTCGATTTTCAATCCAGGCCCCAGAGTGTATTAGCCACATGACTTTAGGCAAACCTTTAACTCTTCTGGGCCTCAGTTTTCTTACCTGTCAAGTGGGAATGATAACAGTAGCAACCTTGGAGGCTTGTTCGGAAAGTTAAATGAACGACCGGGAGTGATGTGTTTGGCATGTGCCCCGCACACAGCAAACACCCTGCAAAAAGCAGCGATTGATTTCTTAGCACTCTTGTTCTCCGGCAGTTGTTCTTGGTAGCACTGTGATTTATTGTACTCCTGGCTTTGGCCAAGCACTGGGGAGGTTGAGAAGGAAGGCCCTAACCGCCTGGGAGAAGGTGACGTTTTCCAGGGCTTAGTGGAAGTGTGTTCGCCGTGTCTGGGGTCTCTTCAGGATGAGCACGTTATTTTCTCTCTGTAGCCACTTCCTTATAATGATATGATGTGGGTTCTCTTTGGTTATTTTAGTCTATTCTCTTATTTAAGATAAGTTACCCCACTTGTGACTCTAAAGAAAGCCTTTCAGCAACCACACATGCTCAATTTCTGCAGCAGTTGGCTCTCAGGGTTTATTTTTAAACCAGAGACAACATTACAAGTGGTGGCTGGGTCCCCAGCCAGCCTGCTGAAGTCTTCAATCCCTAATGCTAAAGGAGCAGAAATGGGCAGCGTGTCCGCTGCAACCTACCCTCGCTTCCACATTGGGCCAAGAGGAAAGTGCATCCTCAGTCCCAGGAAGAAATGCCAGGGACATGTTTTCCCAGCAGTGACATCTGTTTCAGAAGCCACGTTGAAGGGATGGGTGGGGTAGGCACTTCTGGGCAAAACACCCTCCACGTTTAAAGAGTTGTCAGCAGCGAACAACGTTCCTTGCTCTTGGGGAAGAGCGAGCATTCATTTCCAGAGGATTTCCTGGTGGGATCCACCGACACGGACGACAGGGTTCATCAGACGCATTTATGTGGCTGGGTTGTCTTTGCGCTGCCTGGTTATCGGGCACTGAGTGGTGACTGTTTACAGTCATGGCAGGGATTGGCATCAGATCCGCATGGGCAAACCCTGTGCCAAGTTTTTGTCTCCTTGCTTCATTGGTGTTCTGGCATTTGGAGTTCAGGTGACTGTCGGTGTTTTCCGGGATCCGACACGGAAACCAGGCACGTGCATGGAGAGGGGAGCCGCGTGGGGAGCTGAGAGGGGGGTCCTTGAACGAGCTGGAGTCCGTTCGCCTCCTGGTTCCGCATGGATGTTGTATAGTTTGAGGGCTCGAGAGATGGCTCAGATTCTCTTGTTCTCACCCTAATTCTTGACCTGCCCTTTCTGCCTGAAGTTTGTTTGCTCTATCATTAAAAGCTGGTGGCTTCACAGTGTCAAGGCATGGGAGAGGGGACACTGTTGGGAAATGACCCAGCCATAGGGATTATCAATGATGCTTTTGCAACCCTTCCTGATTAACCAGACTTGGATACAGAAATTCCGGGGAGGGTCTGGGTGGGACAGAAGGTGACCAAGGCGGACCCCGGCAATGTCTCTGGTTCCCCTTGGGCCGATTCTATTGTCATCATGTCTGCACGGACAGACACAAGCTGTGAGCAAGGTGCTTCCTGTCCTCGTGACCGCGCAGCATGAAGTGTGGCCGGCACAGCCTCCTTGTTTCCTGTCGCTGTGTCTGGGTTTACAGGAGAGACGGCAACACATAGGGGTTCAGAATCAGTGTCCCAGGTGACCTTGTTTTCCTCCAGCAGCCCAAGGTACAGAGGCTTGTTTGTCTCAATTGGGAGTTGTTGGCCAGTCCTCATGTTGGAAAAGCAGGAACTTCCCGCAGAGCTGAAAACACTCCAGTGATTCTCAAAATTTAGTGCATGCAGGTGCCTAGGGGTCTCGTTAAAATGAAGACTCATTTAAAGTGAAGCCCCATTCCTACGTGCCGATGCAGAAAATGAAAATGATGGAGACCGTGATGAGCCTGGCTTGTGTCAGGTCCCTACTCTGTGCTGAGTATAATCATTTAATACAGCAACCTGTGAGCCATTCCGGTTCCTAGTCCCATTTGTAAATGGGGAAACTGAGGCCCTGAGAGAAGACTCGCTCAAGGCCCACACAGACTCCTGTTCCTACCCTCATTCAGCAGGGTATGGGGCAGGGCCTAGGAATCTACAGTTTTACAGGCACCGCTGAGGATCCCCAGACCCAGGTTTGAGAAACATTGTCTGGACTTCGAGCTCACAGGGGACAGGAACTGCGTCTGTGTCACTCAATCTCCAGGGCCTAGGCTGGGCCAGGTGCATAACAGATGTTCAGTCCATTCTTGCTGAAGGAATGAATGAGTAACAGTCTCTTCCAAGGAGTCACTTGGGAATCTCAGGAGCTCCTGCTCAATTCTCTGGGAGCATTAAATCCCTACTTCTGACAACCTTGGTCTTGTTGCCAAGAACAATTCCGTCTGGTCTCCTGGTTGTGCTCCTGGATCCCTGCATCATTCCCTGGCCCTAAGTCCTTACCACCTTAGTAGCCTCCCGGTTTCTCTAGACCCCAGGCCATCCCTTGCTCTTGTCAGTACCTTTCTTAGGGACTGGGCTTCTGTCTCCAACAAAGGTGTGGCTGCTGGGACCCCCTTACCTGGGCAGGCTTCCCTGATACTGCCCTCTGGCCTGTTATTCTGGGTTCTCCAACCTATGCCTGTGTCTAGTGGGACACCACCTGCCATCTGCTTCTGTAGCCTGGGTGTCGGGTTACACTGGCCAGACTGGACTTCCAGCTCCTTCGGCTGCATTCCTTTCCCACAGTGGCAGGTTCTAGCTCCTGAGCCTGGCCGTCATCCAGCCTGCCTTGTCATGGAGCAGTAAGGCAGCGCTGTTTGAATATGGTCAGGGGATACAGATCTTAGGCACTGAGTGAGTGGACTCAGGTTCAACTCCTGGCCCTTAGGCAAGCACTTTAACTCTCAAAGCCTCAGTTTCCATGTCTGTAAATCAGGTGCAATGATTGTAATCTCTCCCTCAGTGCGTTGTGGTGAGGATTAATCGGGATTGTGTGTATAAGGTGCCTCATGTCATGGCGGCCGTGACTTTCTTGGGTTTTGTTCCTGGCTTGGCCATGTGACCTTAGGAATCTCATCTAACCCCTCTGAGTCCCAGTTGCTACATCTGTAAAGTAAGGATAATAGCCCCTCCTGGGTTTGTCAGGGCGATCCAATAACACTGCTCGGGAAAGCACCCAGCACGAACCAGACAACAGATGCACATTGCCTCATAGCACACTTGACCTTGCAAGTGGAGAACATTTATTAGAAACAGACCTGCTCAATGTGCCCCCTCTTTTGCCTCCAGAAACCATGTGGGAAAACTTTTCTAAGAACCATGTCACATTTTGCATGGCAGGGAATTTCTAGTATATGATGGAGATCCTCTCCCGACTTCAGTATTTACTTGTGTGTGTCATATGTTGCACGTGTGCAATTAATTAATCACTAATTTTAATTATTCATTTCCTATCTGTCTTCTACATATCCTGGCTAAATCCCCAAGGACTGGTGCCTTGTACGTCCACTTCACTCACTGCTCCGTGATCCTAGCAGGTCTCATGAATGCTGTTGCCTCCCAGACAGGGAAGGAGACCTGAAAAGGCATCCGGCTCAGTCTCCAGTTTGCCACAGGGATTTTCTCTTCTTGGCTCTTAAGAGAGTAAAGCGGTCTCCTAGATGCCGCCCTAGTGAATCTTAGGAAGAGGACTGGGACTCTTTATTGCCCCAGCTCGGGTTACCTCTGTCTCCACCAGCCTTCCCTTGTGGCAGTGGCTGCTGTCTTTTTGTAAGATGGAGCTCACCAAAAATAATAAGGCGGGAAAGAGAACTGTTGACATTCAAGATCATCATAGAAGACACATAAGTCAATTTGGGACTCTGGGCAGCTCGTGAAGGTGAATATGCTGGGACTAAGGTTGTATAGTGAGAGTGGCTAGTCACCACACTTTGTGTCATCTGGGCTGTCTCCATCCATCCATCTACCATCCATCCATCTGCCTAATCATCCTTCCATCCATCCTCCCACCCACTCACCTAGCCATCCATCCATCTATCCATCAATCCACCCACTCCTCCATCCATCCATTCATCCACCCATCCACCCAACCAACCGTCCATTCATCTATCCAATCATCTGTCCACCCACCCACTAAACCATGCATCCATCTATCCATCAATCCACCCACTCCATCCATCCATTCGTCCACCCATCCACCCAACCAACCATCCATCCATCTATCCATCTACCCACTTATCCAGCCAGCCATCCAACCACTCTTCCACTCTGCCACTCCACACACTCTGTCCACCCACCCACCCGTCCATCCTTCTATCTAATCCATCCACCTACCCACACACCCATCCAACCAACCAACCATCCGTGCATCCATTTACCCACCCCCATATACATCCATTCCATCCATCCATCTATCTAATCACCCATCCACCCACCCATCCACACATTCATCCACCTACCCCCCCACCCATCCATTTCATCCATCCATCCATCCATCAATCCATCCATACAGTCATCCAGTGTGTCAAGAGCCCTAGTAAATCCTGACATACAATGTGAAAAAAACCAGACAGGTGCCCTGCTCTGGTGAGCAGAGGGTGGGAAGTACACTAGTTGAGTAGTCCCCTGAAGGGTGTATAATTATGATGAAGTAAGTGCTTTGAAGGAAAGAGCCTTTAATGAGGGGATCTTAGTGTGGGGAGCCACAGAGGCTTTTCTCTGCTGAAGTGATATTTGAGCTGAGAATAAGGAGCTAACGGTTACTAAGTGCTTTTTATGTGCTAGGCCCTGTTACGATTATTTTTACCTGATTTACGTATGTTTCCTCTTCATCCTCATGGTGATGCCATGAAGCAGGAATGATTATCTTCCTCATGAGGAACTGAGACCTAGAGAGGTTCAGGTCAGTGACAGAGATGGAATTTGAGCTCAGGAAGTCAGGCTTAGAATCTACTTCTGCCATCTAAGGGCTGAGGAGGCCTTAGAGGAAGAGAGATGGGGAATGAAAGCACCTTCCAGGACCCCTGGGCCAGGCAGTGAGGCGAGAGTCGGGGACATGGATGATTCCAGAGGGTGTCTGGAGGGCAGAGAGCGAGGAGGAGACGGGAGGGCGAAGGGGCAGGAGGTGCAGGGGCTGCCAAACTGGGCGGGGCCTTAGAGACCATATTTAGGATTTTGTACTTTATCCTTTGAGTAATGGAGAGCCTTTGAAGAGTTTTAAGCAGGGAGAGAAAGTGGGGGACACAATCAGATTTTCATTAGGGAAACCCCCCCTGGAGGGAGGGAGGCCAGGGTGGTGTGGGGATGTCCCTTTGGAGGCTGCCATAGGAGGCTGGTGGCCCACACCAGGGCAGTGCCAGTGGGGAACCGTGGATGTTCATAAATGTCTTCGAAGGAGATTCAGGAGGTAAAATTGAAGGTCTTGGCCACGAGAGGTACGAATGTGGGCCTTCTGGTTGTCAGCACGGCTGCTCCCCTTGATGAGTGGCATAGCTGGGGTGTTGGTGTTGGTCATGGACTCCCAAAGCCCTCAGTCTTTGTGGACTATGGCAGGATCACAATGTGGGGTTCCACAAGGATTTCTGTATCTTCAGGCTATGCCAGCCATACAGGGACTATAGCGTGTGCTCTGGAATCCATATCAGGCCCTGAGCCAGATACAACATGTCTTCCTCTTTGCTCCTCTGATCCTTTGGCCATAGTTGGGTTCACGGTGTGGGCCAGCGTCCTGGTTACACTTAACTTCCATCGCATCTTAGTTGGCCTCCGGGTAGGTGGACTTCTCCACTCGTTTGCATGAGCCAAATGGCCCCTTCAGAGTCTGCTGATGTTTCTCTCTGGGGACTCTGTCCCTGATCCTCAGTGATTTCAGGGGTCCAGGTGTGGTCTGAGCCTCCGGCTGCCTCCCACTTGGTGGGATGGATGGAAACACTGTATCGATCCTGCTCTGTGAAATATGCCTGTCCACTAAGGGAGCTTTGTAAATGCTCACCTTTCGTTTGTTCTCTAAAAATGGAGCTTCAGATCAAATGTGAGGATAGCTTATTTGGGGGATAATTTATCCTTTCCTGGGAAGCCTCAAGTGAGCTTTGGGGTTAGTTGGATTCAGTGTGGGATGCAGAGCTGTTTCTTGTCAGGGTTCCCAGGGTGGCGTTGATGTGAGGTATGCTGCAATTTTACAGCCCAGGACGGTTGGGGAAGCAGAGAGAGCTGGGGTTAGGGATAGGGTAACTGGCGTTACTGAGGTGGCCAAAACTTGCGACAAATCCAGGGACTTCTGAGCTAATGCAGGAGACACAGGAACAGACGTACAAAGGGCTGGTCACAGGCCAGGTGGGCAGCGGCCTCTAGAGTGATTGATTTATTTTTCAATTTTTATTTTTAGTTGACATGTGATGATCGTACACATTTACGGGATACAGTCTGATATTTCGGTACGTGTCTGCAATGTATAATGATCAAATCAGCCTGAGTAGCGTACCCAACACCTCAAGCATTTATCATTCCTTTGTGTTGTGAACATTCAAAATCCTCCCTTCTAGCTTTTCTCTGGATTTATTGATATTAGGTAGTAAGACCCTAAAACGTATCTGATGGGACAGGAGAAAAGGGCCCCCCTGCAGTTAAGGGGATAACAGGATAGGGGCTCAGTGTCAAGGCCCAAGCTAAGTGGTCCAGGTTTTGGGACAATGCTTCGATTCCAGTATTAGAATTTATATTGCTATAAAACAGACCACCCACAACTTAGTGGTGTAGAAAATATTTTGTAGTGCTCATGGATTCTGAGGGTCAGGAATTCAGATGGGGAATGTAGAAATGGCTTGCTTCTGCTCCATGGTCTGGGGCCTCTGCTGGGAAGACCCGAAGGCTGGGGTGACTTGAAGGCTGGGGCTGGAGTCACCTGAAAGCAAATTTACTCACCTGTCTGGTGGTTGGTGCTGGCTCTAGGCTGGGACCTGAGCTGTGCTGTCAGCTGGAACACCTACACGTGGTCTCTCCATGTGGGCTCATTTGGGCATCCTCACAGCATGGCTGCTGGGTTCCAAGAAGGGACATCCCAAGAGAGCACAGTGGAGATGAGTGGCACTTTTATGATATAGCTACAGAAGTCACCTAGGGTCACTTCCACGAACTCTGTTAGTTGAGACAGACTCAGAGGTCCACCTGAGTTCGAAGGGAGGGGACATGGACTCTACCACTTGATGGGAGGAGGGGCAAGGTCCTATTGTGAGCAGAGGGGAGATGTTCTTGTGGCCATCCATGGGAAGTACCCACGCCCAGCCACAGGATGGTGGAGGAGATTGTGTCAAAGTCCTGGTCAACACCAGATGACTGTTGAATCTCTGCTCAAAGCT
Source organism: Avahi laniger (assembly GCA_963575035.1). Lineage (NCBI taxonomy): Eukaryota > Metazoa > Chordata > Mammalia > Primates > Indriidae > Avahi > Avahi laniger. The sequence goes on from CAUYSK010106085.1 coordinate 34,476, forward strand.
CATCAAATGTTCCAAGGGATCTTCTGAGCTCTGGGTTAAGCATCAATATGCAAATGGAACATCCTGAATAGTAAACCATGGTTGCGGCTACAGTGCATCTGAATGGCCATTTGATTTAAAAAACAAAATGCTGCCGATCTTCTTGATGTGTGTCTATACATGGCACATGACAGTCTGATTGAGTCGCCTGAGTGATTTCAGACTTCTTCCCCCAGCGCACTGCACTGACAGCCCGTCATAGCTTGTCTCGGAACTTCATCCTGGTACCCATCCACCCGAGTGTTTGTCTTACTGAGTGCCTGCAGCGTGCCAGCCATTGCCCGGGGCATCACCAGCAGGAGAGGTAGGAGAAGCCACGTGGCTCAGTAGAGCACAGGCCATACCCTCGAGGGATGCACTGTTGCTGAAGAGCTGTTCTTGTACGAGTAAGTACCGCTGCTGAGGGCCGTGGAGCAGCTCTTGTCTGCAGCTGAGCGCTCTGTAAATGAAGCCACACCTCGGACCTGGGGCGCACTTGGCTTTGGATATCCGTGCGGCTCACCTCCTCTTGTCTCTTCTGTTAGGGACTGGCAGAAAGTCCACATTTGCTACCACGGAGGCTGGGGCCCCTCTGGGTTGGACTTTACTGAGCTTGCAACACCCAGTGGATTTAAAACTGAGAGCCAGCCACACATCCTACATAAGTCAGATGAAGGGAAAGATATGTCTGGTAGCAATTGGGACACAGTCCTTCTTGTCGATTGCACTTTCTTTTAGACATCCATTTCCTGTTCATCCCAGAACTGCGCCCTGTAGCTCAGGACCGCGTTACCACGTGTGCCTTTCGAGGGCGTTGCCGTTTTCCTTTCCACGCGCCCTGCGCCCTGCTCACACCTGCAGAGTTCTCCTTCCTGCTGCCTCCGGCTGCCCGCCTTCTCCCGCGCGCTGCTGCTCGGGTGGGATCGTCTCTGCCTCATTCATGCCCTCGAGTACTCAGTTTCTTGCTTTGGTGCTGAGACAACAGGGAGATGCCAGAGACCAGCAGCGTCCTTGCGACACTGACGAATGAACCAAAGAGAGGCTTGCAAGGGCACACAGAGGACACCAGGCAGCGATAATTACACCAGCGGCTTCATGCACCGTCTCCAGGTGATCCAGTGGTTATAGTTGAGGGCCTTTTTGGGCATTATGTTAAAACACACAAATTTGATTACATTCAGTGGAATTATAATGAGCAGTGGCTTGGATTTCTTTTTAAAATGTTCTCCCTCTTACCTCCCAGCCTCATCATCCCCCATACTTAGGGCTTGGATGGTGGGGGTGGGAGACACAAACAGGCCTTATCTGCTGTTGCCTGGGTACTCGGTAATTCAGGATCCTGTTGGAGTCTCTGTCCCCCGGTGCCATGTTGAGTGTGGTCAACCGGGGCATTGTGCTCTTTCTGGGGACGTCAGGCAAGAGATTACATTTGGAAATACAGGTGGTTGGAGTAGCTCTTGAAATACTAAGCTTCCAATTTAATGAGCATTTATTAAGCCCCTCTTAGGGGCTTAATAAGGCAGATGTATTGCTTTTTAAAAACATCTGACCCTCAGAACAACCACTTGTGAGAGACTGTTATCCCTACATTTCTGAAGAGGAAAGGGAGGCTCAGAGAGGTAAAGTAACTTGTTGAAGGTTACACAGCAAGTAGCTCAGATGAAATCCCAGGGCTGTCAGGATCCAGAGCTTGGGCTCTCTCTTCTATCCTGCATCCCAGGAGTTCAGAGGAGGAAAAAGCTTTCTTATGTGGCAAAAGCCAACTCTTTTATTCACTCGAAATGCTAATAAAAACAGGACTTCTGTTAAGCACTCAGAGCAATTTCATCGTTCCCCCCTCCCAGGTGTGCACGCAGGTGGGTCTGCCCCTACGTGAGCTGTAAACGCCGGGTTCTCCGCGTGGGAGCTTGGGCTGATTCAGAGCTTCTCACACCAGTGGTTCAGGACATGGACTTTATATTTTTCACAGAATCTGCTGGGTGGTTCCTTCTGTGCTAACATGAAAATGCCCCCCTTCCCGTCGGCCATGTGGTTTGTCCAGAAAGTTGTCTTCCTGGTAACAGCCCTGCTTGAAACAAACCTTCCCACCTGGTTTTCACCCATTAGCGCAGTCAGCACGAAAGTCTGTGCCGTTTGCAGTCAACCCACAAAACCTTGACTTTCTATTAGTGTGTTTTGCCCTGCACGTTTGCGTGTTGCAAAGAGACTACTGTTTCCCTATTTACAGCGCGCAGCGGGGCTGCAAATTAGCTTTCTTGACAAACTGCAGATAACCAGCCATAGTTTAGGATTCAGATTTGTACTGTTACGAAAACATGTATTCACGAAACTAAAATTTCAAGCGACTTCCTTCACATCTGAAAATAAATAGTGTGCTGGGTGTATGATATGCAGTGAAGAGCTATTTCTGATTTTTTACAAAACCAAAAATTAGCATATTCAAAACCCCTCTTGGTGACTTAGCATTTTAAACACAGCTCACTATGTGTGTATGTGTAAGCAGTATTATCCTATTAAGAAATTTTCCCAAGATGTAAAATAAATCCCTTTCAATCCCATCGTGATAAAATAATTAATATCATTGTTCTCCTCTCAAGTTTTGTTTTTGTACTTTTAATCAGTTTACATACATTTTTATTTCCTTTTTCACTGAACAATATATTATAGTTATTTACTATTTGGTTACGTAGTCTGTGATTATAATGTTTGGTGGCTTGCACACAAACACACATACACATCAGTGTCACAATGAACATCTTAATGCACACATCTTGTTTCCTTTTTCTTGTTCTGTCCTTAAAGTAAGCGTCCTAGAATTCCTTGGTCCAAAGATATGGACGTAACTTGGTAAATATTGTTATATGACTGCCGGAAGGGTAGTACTAATTTATAGTGCTGTGTATTTCCTTTAAAAATTAAACCATGGGAGACCATTTAGCAGTAAGTTCTGCTGTGACTTGGATGTCCCCCCCAAAAAATCACCGAGCCGTTTAGAATCACGCAATAAAAAAACCACAGGGACCGGGCGCGGTGGCTCACGCCTGTAATCCTAGCACTCTGGGAGGCCGAGGCAGGAGGATTGTTTGAGCTCAGGAGTTCGAGACCAGCCTGAGCAAGAGCGAGACCCCATCTCTACCAAAAATAGAAAGAAATTAATTGGACAGCTAAAAATATATAGAAA
>CAUYSK010106086.1:0-12851 GCA_963575035.1 Avahi laniger
TAATTTCTTTCTATTTTTGGTAGAGACGGGGTCTCGCTCTTGCTCAGGCTGGTCTCGAACTCCTGAGCTCAGAACGATCCGCCCACCTCGGCCTCCCAGAGTGCTAGGATTACAGGCGTGAGCCACCGCGCCCGGCCCCTCTAATTGCTTTTCTTTATGTATTATAAAAATAGGGACCATATAGAATGCTTTTACTCATTTTAATAATTCGTCACTATAGTCAGATTGGCTGGTATCTTGTAGAAACTAGAGCTATTTCAGAATTTGAAATTAATAATTTTTTTGACTCACAATTTGTACTTAATTACTATATTATGAGTCTGCCACTCCTTCCTGGTCTTCTAACTCAGAAAGAAAGGCTTTGTGCTTAAACTCCTCCAACTTCTTGTCCCATTCACAGAGCTATTGGTTTTCATCCTTGGTCTCTGTTTGTCTCAGCAAAGTGTACCTTTCTCTCCAGGGGTGACCCCTCTGCTTCCATCCCTTCTGACTTCTTTTAGTGATGTCAATATATCAATTGGGAAATCTTTATCTCCCATCTCCTTTGCCTGCTGAATTCCACTGCCCCCCAAATATATGTGTTCAAGTCCCATCATTTTAAGAATAAAAGCTCTCTTCCTATCTAATGCCTCATTTCTTGCCTCTTTTCACGGAGAAGTTTCTTGAGAAAGAGTCTATATTGTCTCAGTGTCTGTTTAGTTTTTTTTTTTTTTTTTTTTAGACAGATTATCACTATTTTTGGCTGGGCTTGTGTGCCGTGGTTTCAGCCTAGCTCACAGCATCCTCAAACTCCTGGTCTCAAGTTATCCTCCTGCTTCAGCCTCCCGAGTAGCTGGGACTACAGGCATGTGCCCCCACGCCCAGCTATTTTTTTCTATATATATAGTTTTTTAGTTGTCCAGATCATTTCTTTCTATTTTTTAGTAGAGATGGGGTCTTGCTCTTGCTCAGGCTGGTCTCGAACTCCTGACCTTGAGCGATCCACCCGCCTCGACCTCCCAGAGTGCTAGGATTACAGGCCTGAGCCACCGTGCCCGGCCTGTATTCTTTATGTTAGCTTTTATTATTATGTACTTTGCTTTAATAGTAGTAAAGAATGTATAGTGTTATATTTATCATTGAATTAATTCTAGAAGTTGATTAATATAACCGAGTTAGTCTACAAAAGTTTAAAGATAAAGTTTGAAATGCTGTTTTGGTTGGTTTTGTTCTTATATGATCTTTTATTTATCTGGATTGCATATATCATTTGTTATATAGCCATAGACTTATAAAGTAGTCTGTATTTTATTCTGGTTTATTTTTGTACTTATTGTTTATTTATAGATTTAAAATAAATTTTGGTTATTTACTTATTGTACATTCAGAGATTGTGGTTCATTTAAATTCAAGATTTAACACCAGTTTTTGTCAGAGTGCTCTTAGCTTCAAGTAATAGAATGCCAGATGACAGTAGCTTAAACACATTTTTCACGTAAGATTTCCAGAGGTAGGTAGTTTTAGGATTGGTATGGCATCTTCACATTGTCATCAAGGACCCAGGCTCTTTCCGTCCTTCTGCCTTGCTTTCTTTAGTATTCGGGTGATAAGCCCTTTCCCATTTGTGGGGCTGCTGCAGGGTCTGGCACCATGTTTTCATCAGAGTGAGACTCCTAGCATGAAGAGAGGGAGTTGGGGCAAAAGGACTTATTCTTCTTGGCCGGGCGCGGTGGCTCACGCCTGTAATCCTAGCTCTCTGGGAGGCCGAGGCGGGCGGATTGTTCGAGCTCAGGAGTTCGAAACCAGCCTGAGCAAGAGCGAGACCCTGTCTCTACCAAAAATAGAAAGAAATTAATCGGACAGCTAAAAATATATAGAAAAAATTAGCAGGGCATGGTGGCGCATGCCTGTAGTCCCAGCTACTCGGGAGGCTGAGGCAGGAGGATCTCTTGAGCCTAGGGGTTTGAGGTTGCTGTGAGCTAGGCTGATGCCACGGCACTCTAGCCTGGGCAACAGAGCAAGACTCTGTCTCAAAAAAAAAAAAAAAATGAAGACCAAGTCCTATGTAAAAATTGGGAACTCTAAATGCAGACATACCATAATTGTTGCTATCTCCTCAGGGTTGTCACCATCTAGGTCAAATTTGAATGTTACCATTTTCCGATTATGAGTCTCTAACTGACATTCTACTACTCGGTCTCCTTTATTTGAAACCTAAAAAGAAAAAAGAAAAGTTACTTCATCTCAGACCATATTGAGCTTTATTACTGAATTTGAGACAGACATGTAGATTGCCACTTGAATTTAAGTCAGAGGAAGCATAGTGTTTATTATTGTTCCTTGGAGCTCTAGTACTTTGTCTCTTAAACTAAGCAGCAAGAAAATCTTTGAGAAGATATCAGTCTTTAAGCTACTTACTAAAATTTTCTATTCTTCTTCTAATAGGTAAATAGTGCCTTACCATAGAGATATGGAATTTAAGAATATCATTTGGGTAATTAGAAGATCCTAAATGTTCACCAATTCACCTGAGCTTTCAGATTTAAATGATAATAACTGCTGGCCCTATTGTAACATTTTTGTTTTTTTCTACCTGAAAAATGTAATATTCAATTCAAAGGGATTGTGAGAAGGAAATGAGAAGAGTACTATATAAATTATGTATTGCACAAAGATAAGGATATCTTTGTTTTATGAAGGGAGTGGTTTGGATTCGATAATCTCTAAAATACCAAATTCCTTTAACAATGTGGAGCCCACAAATTAGCAATACTTACATTCAAAATTCTTAATTTTGGGCGTGAAGTCTTTTCATGTCGAGAGCGACTTCTTACAGATTTTCGATAATGACGTTTTGTAGTTCTTCCTTCATGCCTTCCACTGGAAGATGGGACATTCTCATTGCCATCACTCATACCTGAAGCAACATCTGAATGTGCACTTTGGGGAAAAAAATTCAGTTTACAATATGAGATGTGAAGGTCTGATATCTTGAATTTTCATACTATCCTACCTATCAGTCAAGGAAGAATTTTCGTTTTACATACCTGTCAATAGAGGAAACCAAAGTGGTAGGCTGGGTGGGTTGTGGTTGTGCTACTGGAATTGGCTCGGGAGAAGCAACCTGAGAGACTCGCTGAGTACTCTGTGGATAGAAAGGGTTGTTCAAATATTGGCAATAACATTTTATTTATCATTCACCATCTCTAATAAGCTATTTTTTTTTCCTTATCCCTCCCCTAAGCCCTAGAAGCACTATATTTACTAGTAATTCAGCATCTAGAGACAGTGGTCTTAAAATTCCAAAGAAAATTTCTAAAGCCAGTCTTGGGCAGACTGCGTGGTGTGAGGTCAGCCAACGTATCTGCCAGGCAGTGTGAAACTACAACGTGCCATACAGCCAGCATTTTACCAGAAGTGTGCAACAGGGGAGGCAGAGCAAAGTGCAAAGATGAATTAAGATCTTTCTCCTAGCAGGGCAAAAATGATTGCTGCGAGCACAGCAGGATAAGATACTCTTCTGATTGCCAATGGCAAGGTTTGTGAAAGGACAAGAATAATGGCTAAAGTACTAGCTAGAGAAGTGAAGTGCTAATAGGGTTAACCTTCTCCAAGGCACACTCACTTCCCAACAGAACAGCCAGTGGCAACAAGGCCCCCACAATGGCATTTCATTCTGCTGTAAGGAAAAGTCATTCAGAAGTCAGTTTGACATAGTCTCCAAATGAGTTCTAAACCAGGAGAGCCTATGTTTCTTCTTTGTCATTTCTATTCCATCGTATATATACGCATATGTTTTATATACAAACATGCAGTAGTTCCATTTACCTCCAGAACTGCTTGCTGGGAGGATGTAGTGGGGGCTTGTTGTGCTAAACTCACAGCTGGCTGGGACACTTGAACCTGTCCTCCCATACCACCCACAGGAACCAAAAGATTTGGTTCCACGTAAGGCTGCACCACTGCAGGAAAGTAAGCAGGTGCAGCCAATGCTTCTGTCGGCATGGGAGGGGACAGAACTGCAGAATGGATGCAAACAGAAGCCACGCTGGAAGAGGGAGCAATATTTGAGTCTCCTGGGTATTGTGGTGGCAGTCGAGGTGGGAAGCCCTGTGACAGAAATGAGGAAGGGGAGGTTAGTGCAGGTTGGGTCATCAAATTAGCAACATAGCAAGACATACAAAACAAAACAAATAAAAAAACACACACAAAAAAACAAAAAAAGCACACAGCAAAGAAGAATAGTAGCCAATCTCTTTCTAATAAACTAAAGGACATTTAAAGATCATTCTTGAATTTTGAAATGAAATAGTAGATTAGTTCCAATTTAGGGGACAGGACTCCGCAATCGTACTTTAGATTGTTGGTTTTTCTTCTCCTGGAGATTGTTTAAATAAGAGGAAAAGACTTAATTCCTTTCTAGCTAATCTTAAATGGAAAAATACAAAAACTTTAGAATATCCATTATTGCAGTCATATCATGAAATGCTAATCTCCTAAATATAAACCCCAAAGCTGTTTGATTCTGTGTTGGTTATTCTATTTATTTTACATATACATTAAAAAAAAAATGTGGCTTAAGATGGGCACAGTGTTTCATGCCTATGATTCTAGCACTTTGGGAGGCCAAGGCTGGAGAACAGCTTGAAGCCAGAAATTTAAGACCAGCCTGGGCAATACTGAGACCCCATCTCTACCAAACAAAAAAAAATTTTTTTTTTTTTAGCTGGGAATGGTGGTTTGCACTTGCAGTCCCAGTTACTTGGGAGGCTGAGGCAGGAGGATTGCTTGAGCCCAGGAGTTGGAGGGTACAGTAAGCTATGATGATGCCAATGTACTCAAGCCTGAACAACAGGGAGACCCTGTCTCAAAAGACCACAAAAAACAAAACCCAACATAGCATAATGTACTCTATTAACCACATCTTGCATTCAATCAGTTTACACTGAATATTGAGAAGGATTTTTTTTTGAAAGGTGTGCTAGGAAAATCGGATAAGGAATGTCATCAGACATCATCATCCTATCCTTTTCCACAAATTTACTATTTTAACTAGTCTAGTTGAGATCGGCAACTTTTGTTATTGCTAGTTATTCTGATACTCAACTATTAGATTTTCAAGCTCTTGATGGTCTACTAGAATCAAACCCTCTGGTGCCCTCCTCTTTTGCTAGCTAACACAATACCTGGTACAGAACATCTCCAGAGGGAAGTGGAACCTCAGCAGCTTGTCCAAGGGTAGCTGGTATTCCAATGGACTGAACTGATGGTTGTAGAAGCTGTGGGTGAACCTGACTTGGCATTTGAGTCCCAGGCTGCAGAAGGGTTGGAAGCTGACTAGGAACCACAGTTGATCCCCCTGGGATCGCAGGTGCTGTAGCAGATGAAGCCAAGGTGAGCAGAGGCTGATTAATGCCAGCTGCCATTGTGATGGGAATGGATGAGAAACCTGTCTGAGCCGTAGACACATGAGGAGTTGATATGGAAATTTGAGAGACAGGGTACTGAGGAAGTAAAGAAGTAGGGAGTGGCTGTCCCACTGGGAGAAAATGAGCACCAGAGTGGACTGGAACAACTGAGGGCTGTGTCGCGACTGGGATCTGAGGTTCGCCTTGGATAGGTGGCACTGGCTGGGAAACTGGAAGCTGGGAAGGTAAAGAAAAACAAAACAGACAGGCTTTAAAAAAAAAAAAAAGCAAGACTGCCAAAAGCAAGATTTATGTATTAGCTGAAAAGAAGAGGGGGGGAACCCCAACAAAATCCTGCATACATTAGTGTAAGTTAATATGCCACATATGAATATGAAAAGGATAGCAGGAGACAAAGAGGCTAAACAGACTGCTACTGTTCCAAATCTTCTGCTGTAGAAAACTTTGCTAATTCTTCAGCATTTGGCAATAAACCCTTCCATAGGCTAGGTTTTTTTTTTAAAACAATTTTATTGGGATATATTTCATGTACCAAAATGCTGTGACTAAATCTGTGACTGCTACTACAGTAGTTACTGAAATTCAAAGTAATTCCTTCCTAGTGGAATTAGATTTCATAATACTTCTACAGTTGTTAAGTCTAACACAGCTCTATATAAAAGTAGGTATAATTAATATATTTCCCTGATTCCAAGATGCAATCACCTCTATTCTCCACTACCTGATCATTTTAACATTTGAGAAATTAGGATCTTATGATTGATGTGTCAGTACTTAGCGCTACATAAATTAATGGTGTATTTTACAGTTGATAGCATCTCAGATGTGATGAAATATCACAGTATCACAAATATGACAGCAATATTGTACAAACACATGCAAAAAATGCCCAAAGATAAAGTTGAAGAAAGGTCATTCAGAAGAGCAGACCTTCCACAGGTATGCTTCTACTGTACTACTTCTTTTTCTGTGTGTTTGTTTATTTGTGAACCTGCATCTAGAGACAGGATACTTTTCAAGTGATTAGAAGGAGGACTACTTAGGAAAAAAAAAACCACCATTGGGCCGGGCGTGGTGGCTCACGCCTGTAATCCTAGCATTTGGGGAGGCCAAGGCGGGCGGATCATTTGAGCTCAGGAGTTCCAGACCAGCCTGAGCAAGAGCGAGACTCCATCTCTACCAAAAAAAAAAGAAAAATAGAAAGAAATTAGCAGAACAACTAAAAATATATAGAAAAAATTAGCCGGGCATGGTGGTGCATGCCTGCAATCCCAGCTACCCAGGAGGCTGAGGCAGGAGGATCACTTCAGCCCAGGAGTTTGAGGTTGCTGTGAGCTAGGCTGACACCATGGCACTCTAGCCCGGGCAACACAGTGAGACTCTCTCTCAAAAAAACAAAAACAAAAAAAACAAAAAAATCCTACCATTACACATAAGGTGTTTTCATGATTTACTGTCAATAGGTAATGAGGGAGGAAACAGTGCAGAAATCTACATGAAAATAAAGCATAGTTGCAAACCTAGAATACCAGATATAGCCAAAACAACTCTAAAGAATGTCATAGGTTCAGTTACCAAAGCACCTTTTTATTTAACCCGTTAATTGTAGTATCTGTCAAATCTATTTTAGACTAATACTAACAGTGAAGTATTTCTGGATTGTCACTGCTGTCGGTAATGTATCCATTGACATTGAATAATACATATGTGCAAACAGAGTGGTTTTCACTTCATTTTTGCAGTAAAAATCAACCAATTTCAACTACTGAAAACAAGAAACATGGAGATCCCTTTTAGCATACTTTCAGAAATTAAGAGTTTACCTGTTTTCCAGCTGGTATTTGAGGCAAGACCTGTGGAGCTTGAGGCTGACTCACGGGCTGTGTAGCAGTGGCCTCACTGGACGCTGATGTCTGTGGAAGTGGATACTGTACTGTCTGTTGAGGAGCAGCTGTCTGCTGTATTCCCTGTTGCTAAGAATAAAATATAATAATCTGGTTTTATTTCAAATCATTCATAGCATGTTTCTAAGGAAGTATGTTTACTTAAAGCCTTTAGTGTCTGTAAATGATGATGCCTTTAGTAATAAAGACATGCACAAACTCAAATTCATCAATTCCCCTCATGTATCTATTTTCCTCTGATGTTACTTATGATGACACCACCACCACCAATTAACCACCACCAATTAACCACAACTTCACAACTGAGTCACCACTGGTTCTTTATCTAACAACTTCCTTACTTCAAACCTAAGGTGAGGTGCTTACAAAGTCAGTAGATAACATATCCAGATAGTTCATTCCCTCTCACCCTCCTTTCTCTACTTCTTGGCATCGGCTCTCACTTTGGCTCCTATTAAAAGATTAGACAAATCTGGTCTCTTCCTTTTATCTCTTTCCCTTACCCTAGTTTATCAACTGTATAATTAATGTGCTTGAAGAACAGCTCTAATTATAGCTACAAAATAATGAGAAAAGCATTGGATTTAGAATCAGGAGGTAGTTTAAAATTTTAGCTTTATCGTTTACTAGCTGTAATATCTCTGATTACCATTTTATTACAAAAAGAAAGTTTCCCCTTTTTGAAAACAAGGACATTGTCTTTCGACTCAAAGTGGGGGAAAGCGTGGCACATTTATTATATCCAAATTCTAAATTTTGTAGTAAGTTAAGCAAAGAAAACATGAGTGTCACCCTAAATTAATGTTCCTTTCTGCTCAACAAAATCTGAACTTTATGACTAACTTTCAAAACTCTCCAATACCTATAACTAATGTGAATTTTTTTACTACAAAAAACACCTGTTTGTAATAAAAATTTAAACCAATATATCAGATTACAAAATTAAATGAGAATACTTCTTATCAATCCTGTTCTCCAGAGGCAACCACTATTAGTGGTTTGGTGTACCACCTTCATGGACTTTTTCTATGTATAAGTAGCCATTTACATACAGGTATATTTTCCCTTTTTTGCCCATCCTATAAACAGTGTTCTACAGCATGGAATTTTCATTTCATCTACCAATGGAATCAATCTCCTAATGACAAACATTTTGGTTGTTTATTTTGCTATTTAGCATAATGTGTAACCAGTATCTTCTTACATATGTCCTGGTATATACACACAACTAATTGGTTACCACCAGTATAAAGACAAGCTATTTTACTGGTATATCTATTATATACCCGGCCACCTTAATGAACATCTTAGATTTTGTTAGGTGATAATCTGCAAATAATATTTTTGCTCTCCTTATATTTATTCCTTACTTCTTTCTCAATGTACTCGTATTTTAACTTTAAAAAAGTAGGAATGAATGGCTATTGAATTACATAAAATTTATTTTCAGCAACTAAGATATATCACATGTAGACATCTAGAAGGCAACTCTGAATGTAAGACAATTTTTTCATTTTCCCACTGAGAAAGAGGAACTAAAAAAAACAGAAAACCATTTTCACCAAGTTGAATATATTTTAATATTTAAACTTTAAGAAATGTGAATGAAGTATCCACAGTTATCTAACTTGTTAAATGCCTAAACAAGATTGCATGTTACATAAATAAATTCAGAAATAATGCTCCTTGCCCCCAAACTATTCACATGTTAGACAATGTCTTTATTTTCACTGCAGCTATATTGTAAATGCTCTTGCAGTTTCTGGCATAACGTTAACACTTTCCCTCTAAGTTGTGTTTTGAGGTAAAAATTACACTGACAAACACCTGTTTGAATACTATTAGGATAGTTGGATTTTTTTTTTTGCATTTGTCTTATAGGTTTACATTCATGTAACCTTTGTGTTAACTTCTTAAAGTGATCTTTAAACAAATTGTGCACGATGACATACAGTACTTGAAATAGTAAAGTCATATTCCCAAGTGTAAGGACCAAATCTATGTTTAATTTCTTGGCTTTAAGAAAAAAATCCTGTCAGATTTCCAACCACACTATTTAAGGTCCTTGCAGGCACATTTGTTCTCACCTGTCATATTTGATTTCATTAACATTTTGTTGGTTGTTCAAAATAAAAGACAATGAGAGCCCGGTAATATGAGAGTATGTTAAAGCTGCAGTCCCCAACCCCTGGACCTCAGCCTACTACCGTCCCCGTAGCCTGTTAGGAAACAGGCCACGCATTATCACCTCAGCTCTGCCCCTGCCTCCCACCCCTCCATCGTGGAAAAATTGTCTTCCATGAAACTGGTCCCTGGTGCCAAAAAAGTTGAGGACTGCGGTTAAAGGTCTGAATACACAGTGATTCTTCTCTTTTCTAAAGGATAAATTGAGGAAAAATTCCCACTTTATTTTTGGTCATATGGTAATCATATGCCCCCTGTCCCCACCCCAGCCTCATTAATTGGGAACCATGCTCACATCAAAATTTAGACTCTATCAACTATTTCCTGAACTTATACCCTCACATATTTACGTTCTAGCTAAAGTGAACTAAAGGTACCTTTGTTTTTATCCTATATTTTTCTACCTTTGTGCCTTCTGCCTTGTTCACAGTACCCTTTTATCCTTCTTTTGGCCTGAAATATTCTTTTTTTTTTTTAGACTGTCTCACTCACTCTGTTGCCTGGGTTAGAGTGCTACGGCGTTAGCCTAGCTCACAGCAACTTCATACTCCCGGGCTCAAGCGATCCTCCTGTCTCAGCCTCCCGGGTAGCAAGGACTACAGGCATGCTCCATCATGCCCAGCTAATTTTTTCTATGTATATTTTTAGCTGTCCAGCTAATTTCTATCTATTTTTTTTAGTACAGACAGGGTCTCACTCTTGCTCAGGCTGGTCTCGAACTCCCGAGCTCAAACAATTCAGGCACCTTGGCCTCCCAGACTGCTGAAATACTCTTTATTTCTATATCTGAGTCTAACTTATAATCAGAATCCAGTTCAAATGCCATCTCTTTCATAGTATTCCTGATATCCTTTTCCTGCTTGGGAGAGATGTTAATTTCTCTCTCTCCTTTTTTTTTGGGACAATTGGGTAGTAGGTAAATGGTGAGCTGTGGAGTCACCATATTTGGATTTAAATTCTATTCCTACCTCATATAAGCTGTAAGTTTCAGTAAATTACTCAGCTTCTCCAGGTCTCAGCTTTCCCATTAGGAAAACAGAAATAATGTTAGCACCTATACTTAAAAGAGGTCTTATAAGGATTAAATGGAAACACAAAGTGCTTTGTACATTATACATAATGTTAGCTATCACCATTATTTGTTCTGTAAGAATTTATAAATATTTACTATTTTATTTAAATTCCTTAATGTAGTCATATCTTGACCATCTTGGTATACCTTCAATATCTGAACTCAATTAGGGAAAAAAACTGAGCAGTTTTATGGATATATTCTCTCACTTTTTGTTTAAGATAATTGAGAGGCACCTCAATTGAGAGGCACCAGTTGTACCTTAGAACACTCAGGGGGAAGTGGCGCCTCTGGGTATGCCGAAAGTACGTGGTGATCTACTGTGCACAACCCCACTGGCTAATATTCAGCCAGGCAGCGATGGTTTATCATAGCAGTTTGGTATCATGCTCTGCCTAAACTTGCCCCATGAAACCAGTTCAAACAGCCTTTACTGACTGTGTAGTATGTGGTGGACATGGGTGCTTGAAAAAAATGTTCATGAGGCTCCACTGAACAGAAAACTAAGAATACTGTCTGTACCTCAAGACTCTATAGGTACTTTTATGGAAGAAATTCTTAAATTAGTAGGGTAGTTCACAACTTTATGGCCACGAAGTTTTCCTGTAGGAGGAATTATTTTTGGTACCCCATTAAAATACAGATTACTATATATGACTCTTGATAAAAACATAAAAAAAGCAATCCCTCATTTACTATGTTTCAGAAACCCATAAATAAAGTAAATTTCAGCAAAGTACATTTCCTTTTTTTTTTTTAATTTCAGAATATTACGGAGGCACAGAGGCTTTGGTCACATCAATTGCCTTTGCACGGCCCGACTCAAAGCTACAAGCCTGCCCATCCCCCAGACAGTGCGTTAGGTGTGAATTACCCATTCCCTCTGCCCCATCCCACCTGCCCAATCCCCAGTGAATGTTACTTCCATATGTGCACTTAAGTGTTGATCAATTAGTACCAATTTAATGGTGAGTACATGTGGTGTTTGTTTTTTCCATTCTTGTGATACTTCACTTAGAAGAATGGCTCGAGCTCCATCCAGGATAATATAAGAGGTGTTAGTCTGCCACTGTTTTTTATGGCTGAGCAGTACCTCATAGCATACACATACCACATTTTATTAATACACTCATGGATTGATGGGCACTTCAGCTGTTTCCACATCTTTGCAATTGTGAATTGTGCTGCTATATAAACATTCGAGTGCAGATGTCTTTTTTATAGAATGTCTTTTTTTCCTTTGGGTAAATCCCCAGCAGTGGGATTGTTGGATCTAAAGTACATTTCTTTCCTCACTATAATAAAACTAGAGATAGGGTTCCCTGAGGTGGGGTTGGGACCTGACTGTGTATAAGACAAAAATCATGTCTAATAACTGACTCTATCCATATAGCACAGAAAGTTTCAAACCTTTCTTTCTTTTTAATGTGGAATTTCAGTAACTAAAACAAACAATGTAGCTTCTGGGGTACCTCTGCAGAATTATAAGTCCCTACAGAACTTTATTCTGGGAATCTTGAATTCTGGTTATATAGCTCCCTTATTGTCCAAGTGACCTTGGAAAAGTTAAATATTCTAGACTGCATACACTTCTTACATAAATTGAGGGTTCAGTTTTATGATTCTACTCCACATATGGTATAAAAATATCTAAAATGAAAACATCACTAAAACAGAAATTAATTTGTTTGTGTTATAGAGTATTTAACTATATTTTTTCCCAGAAGAGTTAACTCATTCTTTTAATCTGACATTTATGGTACTGCTCTCTTCAACACTTATATGCTATTGAACTCAATGGCTCCTTTCACTGCTTCTTCATTTGGTAGTAGGTATACATACATATGTCCAATTATAAGACACTTAACAAATTCCTTTGGAAAAGGAAAAACACAGCACACACTTAAATTTGCTCAGTTTATTGGTGTTAGTCTATGTCCAAAGATAAGCAAATTAGAAGACTGTTACCCATGACAGGACTTTTATCTTCAACCAGTTTTATGTGATCTGTAATTTATATTCTAATTAGGAACTGTTAATAGAATAAAATAGAATTTTTTAAGGTTGGCAAAAACGTGACTACCTGAATTTAACCATAATTATACATAAATTCAAACATTTGTTTGGAAGAAAGGGCAGGAGCCAGACAAAGTATATAACAATTCTCAGCCCTTAAGTTCTACAAAAATAGAAATGCTGATCACTGGGTGAATGTATATATAAGCAAACTAATCAATTCTGTCTGTACAAAATGCTTTAAACTGATTTTTTTTTTTTTTTTTT
>CAUYSK010106090.1:0-37976 GCA_963575035.1 Avahi laniger
AGTTGGGGACTTCTACATCCCACTCCAAGTAATTGATGGAACTGCTAGACAATATTGGTAAAGATATAAAAGAATTTAACTGTGCCATCTAACAACAAAAATCTGACAGACATTTATAGAAAATTGCACCCAACAACAACAACAGAACACATATTCTTTGTTTTTTGGATCCCCCCCTCACTTTGGGGGCGATCTCCAGCGGTAGAAGTATACTTATTCTTTTCAAATGACCATTGAACATTTCACCAAGATGGTTTCTGGGTCATAAAAGACTGAAATTATACAGAATATATTCTCTGTCCATAATGGGATCAAATTAGAAACCAATAACAGAAAGACCACAAGAAAACCTTCACTTAGAAATTAAATAGTATAATAGTATACCTCTAAATAATCCATGGGTCAAAGAGAAATTACCAAAGGAAATTTTAACACGTGAACTGAAGGAAAATGAAAATACAACGTATCAAAATTTGTGGAATGCAGCTATAGAGTGCTGAGGTGTGAAATTATGCTTGCATTAGAAAAGAGGAAAGGTCTAAAATCAGTAATCTAAGTTGCTACATCAAGAAAATAGAAACCACGAGGAGGCGGCACAGCATTCTCTCCAGAGTGTGGAGCCAGCTCTTGGTGTTGCTTTGCAGCAACTGCTGTTTGCCATTGATGATCATTCTTCTCTCTCTTTTTGGAGGAGTAAGAGAGAGAGGACGCAGTCTGAGTGAGGGGGAAGAAAAGAAAAGAAACTAGAAAAAGAAGAGCAAAATAGGGCAAGGGGTTGGGCACAGTGGCTCATACCTGTAATCCTGGCACTCTCAGAGGTTGAGACGGGAGGATCATTTGAGCTCAGGAGTTGGAGACCAGCCTGAGCAAGGGCAAGACCCTGCCTCTACCAAAATAGAAAAAATTTGGCGGACATGGTGGTGAGCGCCTGTAGCCCCAGTTTCTCAGGAGGCTGAGGCAGGAGGATTGCTTGAGCCCTGGAGTTAGAGGTTGCTGTGAGCTAGGCTGACACCACAGCACTCTAGCCTGGGCAACAGAGCAGGACTCTGTCTCAAAGGGAAAAAAAAAAAATCCAGAGCAAACAGACATCAGTGAAACTGTAAACAGGAAAATAACAAAGAAATGATAAAGCAAAAGCTGGTTCTTTAAATATATCAGTAAAATCAATAAACATTGAACAAAACTGACCAAGAGGCATTTGGGGAAGGCAAAGACATAAAGTGTAACTAGAATGTTTGTACCCTCACAATACCTTGGAATAATAATAAAAAAAAAAAAAACCAAGAGGACACGAATAACAAGAATGAAATTGGTTTATCTCTAAAGCCATTAAAAGCATAATAAGGAATACTAGAAGCAACTTTACACTCATAAATTCAACAACTTAGAAGAAATGGGCTAATTTTTAAAAAAGCACGGATAACCGAAACTCAGCCAAGATGAACTAGGTAACCTGGATAACTATTAAAGAAATTGAATTTATAATTTAAAACCTCCTGAAAACGAAATCCTCAGCCCAGATGGTTTCTCTGAAGAATTTTATCATACATTTGAAGAATAATTTCACACACTCCTTTCCAGAAAATGGAAGAGGAGGGAATACTTTCTAACTCAATTTTATGAGGTCAGTATTATCCTTATGCCAAAACCAGACAAAGACAGTGCCCAAAAAAAAAAAAAAAATACAGAACTTTAGACCAATATCTCTCATAAACTTAGATGTAAGAATTCCTAAAAAAACAATTAGCAAGTATCATCCAGTAATATATGAAAAGAATTATGCACAGTGACCAAGTGGGATTTATTTCAGATATACAAGGCTGTTCATTAATCAAAATAAATAAAAGTAATCTACCACATCAAAGTCTGAAGAAAAATCATAAACACAGAAAAGTATTAAACAAAATCCAACACCATTCATAATAAAACTCTCAGCAAACTGGGAATAGAGAATTTACTTAACTTGATAAAGAGCATTTATAGAAAGCCTACAGCTAACATCATACTTAATGATTAGAGACTGAGTGCTTTCCCCCCTAAGACTGGGAACAAGGCAAGGATGTCTGCTCACACCACTCTTACTGAACATAGTACTGAAAGTTATTATAGAGACGGAGAACATACTAGTTGCTAAAGATTTAGGGATTAGAAAAGGGGGGCGTGGTAGATGTGACTATAAAAGAGTAATATGAGGGAACTGTATGGTAATGGGATAGTTGGGTGTCTTAATTGTTGGGGGTAGTTACACAAAGCTACACATGCGATAAAATTGTATACAACTACACACACACACAAGTATTAATACATGTAAAACTGGAAAAATCTGAGTAAGTTCTGTGGATTGTCCCAGTTTCCTAGGGTACTATAGATATGTAAGATGTCAACATTGGGAGAGGCTGGGTGAAAGGGTACAAGGGACCTTCCCTATATATTTCTTTGCAACTTCTTGTGAATCTACTTATTTCTCAAAAGTTTTTAAGCCTCCTAACCTTCCTGGATTGTGTCTCATCCCTCCCCCTCCACAAACACTGTCATATTTAATCATTAGTTATGATCCTTTCAAAGGTTCTTTTAAAATGTGTATGTAAGTGTAGTTGTAGTGGTATATTTCCACCATCCCTTTTCTAGACAAATGGTTTCATGTTATACATACAGTTTGCTTTTTTTCCCCCACTTAATATAGATCGTTCCATATCAGTCATAAAAGTTTCTTCATGCTTTATTTTTTCAGATTTAGAGATTACATTGATATTTCTGCCATATTATTTTAACCAGTTTTCTATTAACAGACTTCTGGGTTGTTTCAGTATTTTGCTTTCAGAAACAATTCTCTGGTGAAAAACCTTTCACACTGGCCATTTTGCTGGTGTCCAAATATACCTCTAAGATAAATTTCTAGAATTGGATTTCTGGACTATACTTTATTAAGCACTTGTGATTTTCAGAGATACTACCAGGCTGCCCTGCTTATTGGTTGTACCAGTTCACACACCTACTGAGTGTATTTCCCCATATTGTCCCCAACAGTTATTTTCAGATTTTAGAACTTTTTTGACAATATGCTAGTTTTAAGATGGCATTTTGGTGTGGTTTTAATTTTTACTTTCTATTTTACTTAAGATTAGATATTTTTCATATTTTTAAAAGACATTTTTCTTTTTCTATAAACTGTGCTCATATTCTTTTGGTCATTTTTCTAGTGGATTATTGGCCTTTTTAGGAGTTATTAGTTTGTGGGAGTAATTTATAGAATAAACTCTTTGTCTTTAATATGAGGTTCAAATATTGTTTGTCATTCGCCTTTTGACTTTTATTTTTCTTTAGCCAAACTTATCTTTTGCAGTTGCTAGACTTCGTGCCAGTTAGAAAGGCCTTCCCCTCACCAAGGTTATAAACTTCGTGCTATTTTAATGCTTTCAGGTGTAGTCCTTTTGAAATCTGGAGTAACCTCTCTACAGAGAGGAAGCTATGCTACTTTAGGCAGTAGACTTTATTTCTGGCCATGGGTCTGGTTCCATGGGTCTCCTCGGCCTTGTTGGAAATCTGGGTCACTGCTAGAACTAGATCAAGTTAATCTCACGTCCTCTATACAGGAAAAGGAAGGAAGGGGAGAACATTGAATGATCATCTGGCTCTTACCCCATCTCTCGGCAACCTTTATCCCAAGAGATAGACTCTGGTAGAAGAGGTTTTTGTCCCATGTGCTCCAGGAGCTAGTGGCTGGGAGACAGAACCCCTTTGCTGGTCTCCAGGGAAGGGAAACCAAACTTTAAGGGCCATTTCTTTCCACTGATCATTTGTGCTAATCCCACTCAGATTGGTTCTCCACAGGGACAAGATCCCTGAATCTGTGGAATCTAAAACTAGCCTCTTCACAATGAGAACTTGGGAGTCTTGTCCACATTTCAGCTGCACAGCCTTGTGGGCTTTTTTCCAGAATGTGATGCTAGTTAGTGGTTTGTCTTTGCTAAGCCTTGCATTTTCAAAATGGGTGTGAAAAACATTTGCTTATTATAATTCCCACCTCCCTCCCCTCAGGAATAGCCAGGGCCGAAGAAGGACGGCCTGCTGTGAGTGTGACCGGAAATGACATCACCACCCCACCAAACAAGGAGCTCCCGCCAAGCCCAGAGAAGAAAACAAAGGTAGGTGCCAGAATGGTGGCTATCTTCTTACTGTTATGATTTTTAAATATAGTATCTTCTGCTATTATTGCTTGAATTGTGAACAAAATTCTTTTTTCTGAGCTATTGTGAGTCCTTCCTCACATTTGGAATTGCTTAGAAAATATTTTATGTTCCCATTTTACCATAGTGGCCTAAACCAAACTTTAAAATTGCTGTCCTTGACCCTGTTATGTATCTGTAACAATGTCCTATAGAAGTTGTTTCTGCCTCCCTTAACAACCAAAAGGATAATTTCAGAAGTATTCTGAAATAGATTGTGAAATCTCCATTCATAAAAAGGGAATGCAGATTTTTAAGGTGGATCATAGCTTCAGACACTTACTGATGCTTATTGCAAAATTTGAATGCCACACTGTAGGTTATGGCTGATGTTATGCCATCAAGATACAGATAATGGCTGGGTGTGGTGGCTCACGCCTGTAATCCTAGCACTCTGGGAGGCCGAGGCGGGCAGATCATTTGAGATCAGGAGTTCGAGACCAGCCTGAGCAAGAGTGAGACCTCGTCTCTATTAAAAAAATAGAAAGAAATTAGCTGGACAACTAAAAATACATATATAGAAAAAATTAGGCAGGCATGGTGGTGCATGCCTATAGTCCCAGCTACTCGGGAGGCTGAGGCAGAAGGATTGCTTAAGCCCAGGAGTTTGAGGTTGCTGTGAGCTAGGCGGACACCACGGCACTCTAGCTCAGGCAAACAGAGTGAGACTCTGTCTCAAAAAAAAACAAAAACCAAAAAAAAGATACAGATAATAATGGCTTAATCACCTCCTGATAATTTTCTTAATAGAATTATTGTACCCAACAATTCTATATTAATAGAATTCTCTAGTAATAGAATTAACTATTATTTTAATTAATAGTTAATTGTTAAAAGTTAGTTAATTGTTTTACTGGATTTAAATCTTTAAGTGCCAGACTGCTGGAATTTGTGGGACTGTCATTAAGAAACAATTCCCAATTCTTTTTTTTTTAATCTCTATCCTGTTGTCATTCTGTTTACTGGGCTCAGAAGAAAGGAATGCTGATTTTCAGTTGCATCAATCCTCATTACTTATAATTTTACTTTGAATTGTGCAATTTATACTTTTTTTAATTTGTTTTTATTCTTGTCTGTGTGTTTGATGTTGGCTTTTAAAAAATAAAAATAAAATAAAATTTAAAAAAACAACAATCAACCTAAAGCCTTTGGCCACCTCTCAGCCTGCAAAGACTTCAACATCGAAAGCCAAAACACAGCCCACTTCTCTCCCTAAGCAGCCAGCTCCCACCACCCTTGGTGGGTCGAATAAAAAACCCATGAGCCTTGCATCAGGCTCAGTACCAGCTGCCCCACCCAAACGCCCTGCTGCCACCACTGCCCGGCCTTCCACCTTACCTTCACGAGATGTGAAACCAAAGGTAAGTAGTCACCTAACGACTGTGCCAAGGAAAACTTTTCCCCTCTGAATGTCAGATAGGCTCTTGCTGCAACCAGACATTGGAATCAGGCTGGTGGAATTGGGAAAAGGAAGGGGAAATGTGGGGAAGGGAGATTTGAAAATCAGATTAGGGACCCAGTGATGTAGCCATAACATTTTGAAGCCCTTTTATGGTATTTACCTTTCCCTGCCCTGGTTGGAGGCAGTATTCCATCAACTTTGATTCCTCCTCCTTTCTTTCAGCTACTGTGTACTCTTTACCTATTTAAGCACTTGTTAACCCATTTTCTCTATTCCACATACTAATCAAATATTCTTTTTTTGTGTAATTCTCACATCAAATGCAGTTATTTGTCTTTTTCTTTAATCATCCTGCAGAAGTGAATTTTGCCCGTTACTTTTGCGATATAAGTAACTCTTCTGGCTTATCTTACATGTTCCAGCATCATGTGATAACTTACTTTGCTTTCCTCCACTGATCTACTCCTGAAGTTTTCCAGTTTTCCAGATCATCCTCACTTTCTGTATTGCCCAGAAACTGTTCACATTTGGAGCAGCATTAGCTTTACAGAATTGTTCCAGGAAGAGAGGGTGTGTGAAGGCCGCGGCTGCCTTCCTTAACATCTTTTTCATTTGAGAAGGGCTTTTAGGTCAGCCTGGTGGTACTCTTTAAATACCAGGCTGGGAAATAGTTTCCTATGTCCAAATATCAGTTTTTAATTTAATATTGTAAAGAAAACTGTTAGAACCTAAGAATTACAGTCTAGGTTGAAACTGAGAAATCCTATCATAGACTAGTAATGATAAAATCTTGTAATGCTTTCTCTCTGATCCTCATTTACCCAGTTGGCTACTTTTCTTGATCTTTAGAAAACAACGAATTTGATTGTCAGGCTACAGTTGCTGCAAAAACAACAACAAAAAACCAACTTATTTGAATAAGAGGGCAGAGAGAAGGTAACTGGACCCGTGGCTGCAGGTCCTCCCTATAGTTTATTCAGCAGCAGCTGAGACAGGAGGGTGTACGGAGAAAAGGAGGTGTCTAGTGAAATTTCACTCCGTAATAATAATTAAAATGAAGTATACTGTACTAATTACTTAATATACATTAATTCCTTTAATTCTGTTTCTCAGTATCTTCATTTTATAGATAAAGAAGCTTAAACTTAGTTAAATAATCTTTCTAAAGTCAAGTGCTACTAAGTGGCAGAGCCAGTATTTGAGCCTGGATCTGACTCCCAGGCTGATGCTCAGGACCTCTGTCAGCGCTGTTCTTTTACGACTTTTTCACATGCAGTTTTTAGATAGCATTTTGAGATACAGCTGACCTAAATAGGTGATCTCTACGTTATAATTATTAATGTTTTCTCTTTTAGATCAGAAACAGATGGAAACATTTTATGAGATTAAAAACTAAAGTCTAACATGATTATTTTTATCCTTATTTTGATAGAAAGATTTATAGGAGCAAATAAAGGGAGAAAAACCTATTCAGAAAAAAATAAGTAGATCTGTGACTCTGGCAGAGGAGAAAATATAAATTGAGAAACAACAAAATAACTCCAGTTATAAGGCCAGGCTGGTTCTGCAGTTTGCTGAGGCCAAGATCCATTTGAAGGATGTCACATCCTTTAAAGGTTTCTATCCCAAGTACTATTTTCTAACTTGTTTCATCCTTATTACCCTTACTAGCAAAATAGTATGACTACACTAGATTATTCTGAATCATAGTCATAGTATCAAAAATT
The DNA here is from genome assembly GCA_963575035.1 of Avahi laniger. NCBI lineage: Eukaryota > Metazoa > Chordata > Mammalia > Primates > Indriidae > Avahi > Avahi laniger. Next base: position 7,356 of record CAUYSK010106090.1, read on the forward strand.
TACAGGAGGCCGGGAGCGGTGGCTCACGCCTGTAATCCTAGCTATCTGGGAGGCCGAGGCAGGCGGATTGTTTGAGCTCAGGAGTTCGAAACCAGCCTGAGCAAGAGCGAGACCCCGTCTCTACTAAAAATAGAAAGAAATTAATTGGACAACTAAAAATACATAGAAAAAATTAGCCGGGCATGGTGGCGCATGCCTGTCGTCCCAGCTACTTGGGAGGCTGAGGCAGGAGGATTGCTTGAGCCAGGAGTGTGAGGTTGCTGTGAGCTAGGCTGACGCCACGGCACTCACTCTAGCCAGGGCAACAGAGTAAGACTCTGTCTCAGAAAAAAAAAAAAAAAAATTTACAGGAGATCCCCGAGAGCATCTGGGTTAGAGCCATAAGAGAGGAGCCCCCTCTTGTACAAAATCCTACAACATGTTCCCAACAGAGCTAGTAGCAGAACCGTTTCCCCTGATTCCAACCTTAGGGGTCTCTATTTGTGGAAGTAGTCATTACAATGCATTTACAGAGTTAGACTTTATTTGATTGGATTCCAGCCCTTAATTTCTAAGCATCTCCTTAGTTGATTGTCCATTTAAACATCCTGCTTGTCTCTGTGAACATACTGCCCTCTGTGTGGCTGTTTTTCTTAGAGGAAAAGAGCTAGGCCCGCTGTGTCTGGTTTAGCTTACTCTCATGAGTAATATGGTACATTTGCTTATCAAAATAGTATCTTCATTCCCTATTCCTGTAGAAACCAGGCTAAATTGATTCCTTCCCTTCCTCACTATTGATGGTGTTCCCAGCCTGCAGGTAAGAGAAACTAGAGTGACCCAGATGCCATGCATCTACACTTGAGACTTTTTCCCTTTTGCTCTCAGATCATAGCTGTGATATCAGTGCTTCTCGTTCCCACTATTGGTCAGGGCTGCCCCTTCTTACCATCCCATCTCTGTGCTATTAGAGACCTCTCTCCTCTATTCTTTAATTTCACATATTATCAAAGCTGGTCTTTAGTGATGCTCTGTTATAATCGCCTTTATCCAGATGAGGAACTAAAGCTCAGAAAGGCTCTGAGATTTGTCCCACTGTGAGTAGGGGCTGGATTAGGGCTAGAGCTCAGGCTTCTGACCTGGATTTGGCCAGTGGCTTCTCCATCTCCAGCCTGGTCCTGCTCAGCACTCTCTAGGTACATGTTAACCAAAAGAATGGCTGAATTTGACTGAATATAATGTTTAGGTTTTGTTTTGTTTATATGTTTGTTTAATCTTTTGTCAAGTATTTAATACATTAGATTTTATTACATTAAAGATATTAGTATTTAATGCTGTAGATCCTGAGGCAAACATAGGCTGTTGTGATATACTTGTCAGGGATGTTCTTACTGGCTCAGGTTGGATCAAGGTCATTTGAGTCCCTGTTTCCTGACCTCAGATCACATAGCACCCCTACATGGTTAGTTCCTCGCTGTATATGGAGATCTTAGAGCCATATATATTTTCCCATCAGTAGCTGCCAACCCACAGTACCTCCTGCTCTCTGCTGCATGCTTATATAGAACCATCTTGTGACTTGACTTCCTGGGCTATTGCTGACCTGAAGCTCTTACTCCCAGTTTCCTATTTCCAGCCTGTCGCAGAAGCAAAGGTTCCTGAGAAGCGGGCCTCACCATCCAAGCCGGCTTCTGCCCCAGCCGTCAGGCCTGGATCCAAGAGTACCCAGACTATTCCGAAAGCCACAACAGCTGCTGCTCTTGCCTCAGCTGGGCCAAGCAGTAGGAGCCCCCCTACAACACTGCCCAAGAGGCCCACTGGTGAGTAGTGCCTATCCTTCCCTCCCATGAAACTAGTGGGGAGGAGAATGGGGCCTTGGCTTTGCCCTAGCCATAGCTCTAGCCAGCATCACAGACAGCTATGCAGACCTGCTCATACACTAGTCCTTAGTGGGGTACATGAAATAGTGACAGCCTGGTGGGCCTAATACTTAAGAAGCCTTGGTCTCTGTGTGAACTTAGCAGTTGTGTGTATTCAGAAAACTCTTGAATGACAGGGACTCTCATCCTGGGTAGAATTCACTGTTCCTTTCTTAGTGACTCCACAGCACCCAGCACATTGTGGTCATGGGCTTACATGATAAGAAATAGCCAATTCAAGTCCATAGGCATGTATTGACAACCTACTTCTAAGGCCATGTAGAAGACATTGTCAGGACTCTAGAGAAGAATAAGATGCCAGCCAGGCACATTGGCTCACTCCTGTAACCCTAGCACTTTAGGAGGCTGAGATGGGAGGATCGCTTGAGGAATAAGATGCAGTGCCTGGCCTTGTATGCTACATATGGGCACAGTCTTTTTTTTTTTTTTTTGAGACAGAGTCTCACTCTTTTGCCTGGGCTAGAGTGAGTGCCGTGGCGTCAGCCTAGCTCACAGCAACCTCAAACTCCCGAGCTCAAGCAATCCTTCTGCCTCAGCCTCCTGAGTAGCTGGGACTACAGGCATGCACCACAATGCCCAGCTAATTTTTTCTATATATATTTTTAGTTGTTCAATTAATTTCTTTCTATTTTTAGTAGAGACAGGGTCTCACTCTTGCTCAGGCTGGTTTCGAACTCCTGAGCTCAAACAATCCACCCGCCTCGGCCTCCCAGATAGCTAGGATTACAGGCGTGAGCCACTGCGCCCGGCCATGGGCACGGTCTTTACATAGCTCTCTAATTTACTAGTCTATTTCCAAAGACTAGCACAATCCCTGGCTCAAAGTAGACATTCAGTAATTGTTAAATAATGAGGAATCTCAGTATTGGATGTGCCATTCAATAGGTCAGTTTGTTAAGTGTTGTATTAATAAGTATATGTTTGTGCAGCCATTAAGACTGAGGGAAAACCTGCAGAAGTTAAGAAGATGACTGCAAAGTCTGCACCAGGTAATACCCCATCCACCAGTTTGTGGAACTCTAACTTGAACCCCCGCCTCTTCCATGGCTTAAAGTCTCCTTTTCTCTCTCTCCTCCTGAACCGTTGTTCTCTCTCTCTCCTACCTTTGCAGCTGACTTGAGTCGCTCAAAGAGCACCTCCACCAGTTCTGTGAAGAAAAACACCTCTGTCAGTGGGACAGTTCCCCCAACAGGAGTGGCTCCTGCTCGAGTCAAGCCTACACCCATGCCTTCCCGGCCCTCCATGACTCCTTCCATGGACAAGAAGCCCACCTCAGCCAAGCCCAGCTCCACTGCCCCCAGGCTGAGCCGCCTAGCCACCAATGCTTCTGCTCCTGATCTGAAGAATGTCCGCTCCAAGGTTGGCTCCACGGAAAACATCAAGCATCAGCCTGGAGGAGGCCGGGTGGGTCCAGGGAACTTGGAGTCCTTCCTGTACTGGGCCCTGTGTCTTCCTCCATCCAATCCACCAGGCCCACCAAAGAAGGGGGCTGTTAAGTCATTGTATTCAGCATCAGGGAACTTCAGCCTGGGCTCCATAGTGGGCTTTGCACCCCAGCAGCAGTGAAGGGGTGGGCTGAGCTCTGGGCTGCTTCTTCCCACCTCAGTCAGAGGGGCCTCTGTTCTGTATGTTGGGGTTTGGGTATACATTTTTCTTTGGAGATAAAAGGATTCTTCTACTTTACAAAAGAAACAGAGGAGGCCTCGGAGACTCTGTGAGAGTGAGAGACACTTGACATAAACCCAGTTTTTCATGGTTCTTACCTTGCACAGTGAATGGCAGGATAGACAGAAGGTGGATCACCTCTTAAGTTCCACAACCCATGACTTGGGTGGAGTCTGTCTGAAAGAGGATAGAGTGTCCTCTTGTGGCCAGGATGGGTTGTGCATAATCCTCTGGCTTTCCAAAACAACAGGACTACACTAGTAGGATGGAGAAAGGCATGGCAGGACAGCGCTTCAACTTTAAGGATTTTCTGGTTACATCAATCCCAGAATTATTTGTTAACTGTTAGCAACCATGGGGGCTCAGTGTATGAAAAAAGTGGCGGCAAAAGTCCATCTGAGAATGTTCAAATCCCTGGAGTAGTACCATCTCAATCACCTACCTCATTTGCTAGCATTAAACCACAACCATCCAGGGGAGAATACTTAAATTACTTCAATCCGGAACAGCTAAAAAATTGTGGAGGGAGAAAATGAGGCAGAATCCTGGTACAGCTGGAAGACACTGATGGCAAATTGGGATCAGTCTGGATTAGGGCCTCACTGGTAAGCAGTTGTGGCTCTGGTGTACCCAGCCAGGCCCTGGCCTGTGGTGCTGGTGGCCCATCTCGCCCTCTCTTTGCTCTTCTTATTCTTCCATGGTGCAGAAGTTGCAGGAGGTCTTGGAGGGGGGGTGAATGACTTGTCTAGTGAATTGTTTTCTCTTCCTACATGCCTGAAGAATGTGACATTTCCCATCAGTAGTGGCTCCCTATGGCCATGGTGTTTCTGAGTGGATGGACATTGTGATAGGAAAGTGATAACCCCAACACACCCTCAAAGGAGATCACTGATTTGGTCTTCTTAGCCTTCGATAGCTCCATTTTTCCATAAATGGTGCCTTGATCTCTTCCCTCATGTCTCAAGACTTTGGTCTGCAGCTCCTTTCCCTGTCACCTCTACTCAGGGATCTCCAGCTTGGTCTACCCTAGGAAATCTATGTTTTTTTCCCTGGGATTAAGGGTGACCTGCTTCTGCCTGGTGGCCTGGCCTGGATTGGAATCCCCTACAGCCCTCTTCCCTTCTTGACATTGGAGCTCTTATCCTCTTGGTTTGAAATTTGCACTCCCTTTATCTCCATCCAGGCCAAAGTAGAGAAAAAAACAGAGGCAGCTGCTCCAACTCGAAAGCCTGAATCTAATGCAGTCACTAAAACAGCCAGCCCAATTGCAAGTGCACAGAAACCACCTGCTGGGAAAGTGAGTTTTATTTAGACCTACCTCTGGAAGGTTAAAGATGGTAGAGTATTTCTTCCAGCCTGAGTCACTTTCCCTTCTTTTGCACTTTTTCCTACCCTTAACTAGTTTCTACTTCTCCTCCATGCTCCCTTCTCTGTGTTTGGTGACTCAGCCGTTGTATTAACCCTGAAAGTTAACAGAGTTAGGAGCCCATTCGCCCTTTGGGAAATACTTATTCAGCTGGATAAAGGGATCCAAAAACTTTCAGTCACTTCCTTCACACTGTCCTTGATGTGAAACCCACCTGGTATGTATACACACGGCATACCCAGGTTTGTTCTCAGTAAGAGGATATGGCAGTGGTAATCTTCCACCACCTGGAACCCTGGAGACCTGTGCGTTTACTTGAGCTAAAAGACCCCACTCATAATGCTGCTGGGTATGGAGATAGCTTCGGTTTGTCCTGGTTTAACTGAAAGATAGGATGCTTGTTCCCAATAGAAATCTACTTAGTGTAGGGCAGGCAGGATCAGCTAGAGGTTAGAGCTAAGCTGAAAGGTTCTTTCCCCCTTGCCTCCACACCCTGAAACCAGGCTCCTCTGGCCTGCTAGTGGACACTTTCCTTCCTTAGCTGTGGCAGGCAGCTGTGCCTCTCTGGCCAAAGGCTGCCAGAGAAGCCTGAGCTCCAGTCCTTAGGGACCAGGATGGGCAGTCTTAGCAAGTCTTAGTACCAAGGAATAGGTGCAGTGGGGTTGGTGAAGAAGGCTGTGCCATGGCTTCTGGGTGACTACTAGAGAGGTCCTAGTGGGTCTCTGGTTCAGACCAGGGCTTATCAGGAAGTGGTTTGCTAACCAATTACTCATCATTAAAGTTGTGAAGAAGGCCAGAAATGACAAGGTACAACGAGCTGTGTGGATTGGAGTTTTTCCGGGTGAATTTCTGTACCCTGTGGAGAACTCTTCAGTCTGGAGGCTGCCTCTTTTACAAAGAGCCTCCAGCTCTGAAGCAAAGGAAGGAAGGAAGCTGGCAACCATCTCTTCTTGAGAAGGTCCAAGAATTCTTTGGTCCAGACTCTTAGAGCCAGGGCCCTTGTGTTTCTCAATTCCAGTGGGAGCCATTCTTGTACAATACAGTGTGATTGTGCCTCCAGACTGGTGCATCACTGCAGCCCTGCCTACAGCCTGTTCTCTTTTTATGTGAATCTCACAGGACATAGGATTAGGCATCTGGAGGAGTCAAGAAGGTGTTTTACCCTTGAATCAAGAATCAAAAATAAGGCTAGATCTAAGCCTCTGTCGCATTGTGCTTTCTTGAGCCCTTAGACAAATGGGCTAAATGTGGAAGTTGCTGAACCTGAGACCTGTGCTCCCCAGGTGTCCATGATTCTGTATCTATTCGCATCTGTATCTGAACAATTTCCCTCCCTTCATTTTAGTATCAAATCTGTGCCCTGTTAGCCAGATACCCAGTGCTTCTCAGAACAGCCTTTGCTTCCAAGAGTGGATCTGGCTCTAGCAATTTCAGACCATAGATTAAAAGAAGTGCCCTCCTTGGGTGGGGACAGGTTCAAATGATCAGGACTTTGGCAGAGCAGAGCCAGGGACAGTGCCCCAGCTCTTAGGGAGGGAGCAAAGCAAGGATGTGGGGCTGTGCCTGGCTAGGCATCACGGGCCTGCCGCTGTCTGGCCTTGTGAATCACAGTCCAGCCCCAGAGCAGTGATGACCACTATGCAGCCCATGTGCAACATCTGCTTCTCTCCTCATGTTGTCTGTTCATGTTTTCACTTCCCTTCTTGCTCTTTCAAATTCCTTTTCCTGTACTTTTCCATACTTATTCTGCCGAAGGTGGGGGTGGAGGTTTAACAACACTCTTTGTTGGTCATTGTGATCACGTGTGGACTCACTGCCTGCCCTGTGTTGGTTCTAACCATTCCTCTCCCTTTGTGTTGTTTTTTCTGTTCTCTAACACTCCAGGTCCAGATAGTCTCCAAAAAAGTGAGCTACAGCCATATTCAGTCCAAGTGTGGTTCCAAGGACAATATTAAGCATGTCCCTGGAGGTGGTAATGTAAGTATAAGCTCTGGCTAGTTGGCATCTGAGGAAAAACCCATTGTGGGGTATACTGGGGAGAGGGCCAGCTCCACAGTGTCCTGTGTTAGGGCATTTGCTAAGAAGCAGTCTAGCTAAGTGAGAGGAAACCACAATGCTCCAGTGTGTTTAGACAAGGTGTTTCTGGTGAGCCCATAAACAACAACCTGGTGACACTCACTCGGTATATTTTTTTTTGTTGTTGTTGTTTAAGACAGAATCTTGCTCTGTTACCCCAGCTAGAGTACAGTGGTGTCATCATAGCTCACAGCAACCTCAAACTCCTGGGCTCAGGTGATCCTCCTCCCTCAGCCTCCCAAGTAGCTGGAACTACAGGCCTGTGCTATGATGCCCAGCTTATTTTTATATTTTTAGTAGAGATGGGGGTCTCACTCAGGCTGATCTCAAACTCCTGGCCTCAAGTGATCTTCCTGCCTCAGCCTCTGAGAGTGCTAGGATTACAGGCATTAGCCACTGTGCCTGGCCCTCACTTGGTATGTTTTCACCCATGTAGGCAGGAGACTCTGGGTTTTCCTCAGCTGTATCAAAGATCTGGTCTGAGGGCAGTGATCAGTAGCAGTCCTGTTGCCTCTCTCACATCCATTCCTGGGATGCACATGTCTGTCTGCATCTCATGTAGCACTGTGGGAGTCCCTTCTCTGAGATAGATTTCTAAATCTTTCCAAAGCCCATCCTTGAATCCTTGTCATTATAAAATCAAAATTAATCAACCTTTTCCTCTCACTTGTTCTCTGCTTCTTCCTTCATCTATGTTACTCTTTTTATCCTCTTTTTCCTCTTTCTCCTTTTCTCTCTCTCTGTTTTTTTTTTTTTTTTTTTTTTGAGGCAGGGTCTCCCTCTGTCACCCAGGCTAGAAATGCAGTGGCATCATCATAGCTCACAGCAACCTCAAACTCCTGGGCTCAGGCAATCCTCCTGTCTCAGTTTCCTGAGTAGCTGGGCCTACAGGCACAAGCCACCACACCCAGCTCATTTTTCTATTTTTTGTTGAAATGGGATCTCACTATTGCCCAGGCTGGTCTCAAACTCCTGGACTCAAACTATCTTCCCACCTAGGCCTCCCAAAGTGCTGGAATTACAGGTGTGAGCCACTGTGCCTGGCCTCTTTCTCTTTTTCTCTCCATGCTTTTTCCCATTCCCTTTCTACTCTCCTTTCCTCATTTTTTTTTTCCTTTTCTAATCTCTTCCTCCTTTGTCTCCACCCCCCAACCTCCTTTTTAGCCCCTTTTCCCTCCATGTCTTTTTGTCTCCTTCCCTCTTCCATCCAGACATCCTTCTTTTTATCAAGCTGCTATTCTGTGCCAGCTCTACGATCTGTGTTGAGGACATAGGTGATTCCAGCTCACAGGGAGGTTCTGGTCTAGGGAGAAACAGGACAAAGTCTCATTGTGTGTAAAGAATACCCCAAGCATTTTCTTTTTGTCCTGTGACAGTGGCACTCTGCAAGGCTGTGCCAGAGGCATATTCTGGAGCCGCCACACACAGCCACTGCTCTCACTGCTTCCCTTCGAGCCCTGAAGTTAGAGAGCCCATCCTCCCCTAGTTTCTTTCGTGTTCACTTGGTTCCTTCTGCTTACTGTCCTGAACTAGACTAGTCCTGCTGTACTTAACCTTTTAATTTTCAAACTCTGTCTTTCTGCTCCCCTCACTGGTCATGCCAGTCTGCCCATGGCCTACAGACACCCACCAGCAGTTCTGTTTTAGGAATGTGGCCACGAGCTTGCATTCTTGCCCCACACAACTCTCTCTTCCTGCCTCTCCTTCCTAGTCATCTCACCACTGGCTCTTCTTGGCCTGAGCAGAAATGGCATTCTTTGCACTCAGATAGAGTGTACTTGGCCAGCTTGTTAGTTAGCCAAACATTAGCCAGCCTGGCATGTGATCAGCTCAAGTGAGATGATGAAGATCCAGCCTATGAGGGGCTCAGGTAGCCTCTGATCCTGGCTTTTCCTTGCAGGTTTGGCCTGGGTGAAACAAGGTGAAGAAAGTTCTGGGGGAATTAGGTTGCTTGTGTGTGAGAGACATAGAAATTTATTTATATGTGTTGTGCAGTATATATAAGAGCTCTGAAAATAGTCATCATTGATTCATCATCTACTGTGATCTGTCCATGCTGCCTACACATGACTTCAAACGAGGTTTTTTGAAGGTGAATTTTTTTTAAAGCATTTTCATTTTAGGAGACTTCCTTAAACAGAGAGCATTAGGAAGCCACTGTGAGCAGTGATTCCAGGTGGGAAGATGAGGGTAAACAGCTGCTGGCCACAGCCTAGACCAAGGTGCTGCAGTTCCTTCCATAGCCTCCATCAGCCGCTCCATAAAGCCACCACAAACAAATGTGCACCTTAAAAATAGTTGGTCTGCTCTGCAGACTGAACAGCATTGCACGTCCATTCCCCACCCAGAAACACACACATATACACATGCAGAGAGAAATTTTGCAGTTATCACCAGAATAAAAGGCTTGGGGCAGGATCCCAGTTAGTACTCCAAAAATGCTGCCCACATATACACAGACATACCCCCTGATGACAGCCAGGACATCAGGGGAGGGAAGGAAGTGATGTACTAATTGTTCAGTGTAGTGGCTTCTTCCACGGCTTGTCCCAATTTAAGATTTTATGGTAGTTTTGGTCCCATTTCACCCTTTCAAGGGGCGATATGTATGTGTAATGAGTGCTAAGGCCTGTTGGTAGCTAGTTTCCATAGCACCTACTGGTATCTGCAGTAGGCCTGAGGCCTTCCCAGACCAGCAGCGTAGACTGTGTGGACACACAAGCATAGCAAGGTGCGTGGGTGCAGTGGATGGTTGTGTACCACATAGAGGACCATGGAGAGCCAGCCTGGCTTTTGCTGGCTATCGGGCTTCCCTGAGGAGGGGAATTTGGTCCATCCTGCAAAAGAGGCACACATTCTTGGCTAGAGAAGCAGCACACAGTTACCTGAGGCCAGAGCATAGAGTGGAGGTGGTTGACCTGGGCAAGATAGTTGGGGAAATCACTGGGAAGCCATCCTCCCAGCCTAAGGAGGGAGAGCTGTACCTTAGAGGTGATAGGCCTTGTTAAGTGAGTGGGGCTCATTTAAGCTTTTAAGAATTTATTATGGAAATTTTCAAACATATGGAAGTAGAAAACATATAAAATGAACTTAATATACCTTTTACCCAGCTTCATATACTATATGCATGGCCAGTCTTGGTTTATCTGTGTATGCCCACCCCAAGTATTTTGAAGCCAGTCCTAGATATAGCATCTATCTGAAAATATGTCCGTATATGAGTTTAAAGAATAAGGACTCTTTAAAACATATATAGATATATTAATATATATCAATAATATGTACTAATGAGAGATTTATAAAATAATATAGGATATGTCTCTTTTAATCTTATGTTTCTTTTACTCTGCAAGTCCACCCTCCATCTTTTTTTTACTGGTAATTTTTGTGATGAATAAACTGAGTGATTTGTCCTAAAAATCTAGATTCTGCTAATTACATCCCCCATGGTTTCATTTAACATATTCCTTTGTCCCTCAATTTTCTTTAAATTGATTTGGGCTTGATTTTTATTCCTCACATGTTGGCAATGCATGTGAGTGGGAGGTGGAGTTAATTCTATCAGGAGTCATGTTTGTGTCTCATTCTTCTGGTTGTCTCTCTTTTTGTGATGTTGGCAATACCTAGACCCATGCGTGCCATGGTGAGACTCTGATTCTAGCACTTCCTCTTCGTTTACTAACTGCAGTATATCTGTAAAGTGATACTTTTTCTCATCAACTAGTCTTCAATGGAGGACTAAGCAAAAGGTAGAGAAATGGAGGCTTCCAATGTAGAACTCCATTAAATGTATGGCTGTACATCTTGGTGAGAGCCCCGGCCTTGGAGAGTTAACTCTGTTAACTTCTCAGGTGGTCTTAGAGACCAGTGGTGCAAGATGAGCTTGTCACTGTTACTTCAGGACACATAGTGGGTTAGTTTAAGCAATTGTCAGATCTTTGGCTGGGAAAAGTACACTTCCCTGTGTTCCCTCTATGAGGGATAAGAATGGGGAGGTGAGGCCAGGCACAGCACTTTGGGAGGCCAAGGCGGGAGGGAGGATTGCTTGAAACCAGGAATTCAAGACCAGCCTGGGCAACATGGTGTCTACAAAGAAGCTTTTTTAAAATTAGCCAGGGATGGGCCAGGCACAGTAGCTCACACCTATCATCGTAGCACTCTGGGAGGCTGAGGTGGGAGGATTGCTTGAGGTCAAGAGTTTGAGACCAGCCTGAGCAAGAGCAAGATCCCCATCTCTACTAAAAATAGAAAAAATAAACTGGGCAACTAAAAATAGAAAAAATTAGCCAAGCATGGTGGTGAATGCCTGTAGTCGCAGCTACTCAGGAGGCTGAGGCAGGAGGGTCGCTTGAGCCCAGGAGTTCAAGGCTGCAGTGAGCTGTGATTGTGCCATTGCTCTTTCATGGCCCGCTCTTCTTGAATTAGCCATGTCTTCCCCTGACAAATATAAACAAGATATATTGTAGTAACCTCAGATAAAGCATTTCCAGTGGTTTGACTACCATCTCTGTAGCTGGGGAATTCCACTTCCCATCATTACATATTTAGGTGGTATCTATACTGTATCATTAGCTTCCATTTTAGATATACCTATAAATATCTTTGGAATGAACTACAGATTGAGGAAAAAAAGAAAAAATTGTTCCTGTACAGAGACAATTGCAGCCTATTTGGAAAGGTGAGACAAAGTGGAGGCTGTGTTGTCATACTAGCAGCTACTCTATAAATGATTATTTACACGTGAAGCAATCACTGTACAGTTCCTTGTAGTATCCCTTCAAGAGATGATGTGAGAAAGAGATGGATTAAAGATAGAGCCATGTGAGGCTTTGAAGGCAGCCTTTGAGCTGGACCTTGAAGGACGGGGAAGAGAATGTGATGGGTTTGTTGGTTGGACAAACCAACCATGCTGTTGGAGAACAACATGAGCAGAGTTCTAGAGGCAAGAGTGAGAACAGCTCAGGCAAAGCTGATGATTATGGGTAGTTACTCTGTGCCAAGCCTTGGACTGTGGGTAGAAATGCAGAATTACAGGTGACACTGCATTTGTCGTCTTAGAACATGATGAAGACCATATTTTCTGACACCAAAGAAAGGAAGACAGGGCCCAAGAAGGTAGCTTGCCATGTAACACATTGTGGTGAAACCCCACCAGAACAGTGTGGCACCTGCTGTCAGGGCCCAGTGGACCACTGCGTGGAGTTAATTGCATTGGGAAGCCAGGTTCCTCTGCGGCACCAAAGAACAGCTGGTCTGCTCACAGGAATCCTGAATCCCCATCCAGGAACCCAGAGGGCTCTTGGCTATAATGTTCCCTAATTTAAAGATGTACCATTGTCCTGGTACTGAGATATTTTCCCAAAGCTCCCACAGAATGGACAGTGATGAAAATCTGTTAGCCAACTTAAAAGCAAGACCAAGTATAGAGGACACCCAAACCAGTCTCCAATCCCGAATCATGTCTGTACTATGATTCATTCTGGATAAAGCAGTTCATCCTTTTGGTTATTCCCCAAACATGGACAGAATATTAGCTAAGTGAAAGGCCCTATGGGGAGGCTACAGGAAGCAAAAAAGCACATCAGACGTAGTGGCCACAGATGTAGAACTCCAGGCTGCTAGGGACAGGCCTTAGGAACACATACGGTTGTTCCCAGAAGTGCTTTTCTACTGGCTGGTGAAAGAGAAGGAGTAATCCCAGGAGAGTGAGGGGGTATATTATACAAATGGTTAATGAGCATGGGGGAAAAAGCCAACCTTCAGGAAGCATTTTTCTCTTACAAATTAGCAAGGTTTTTTCTTTAATGAGAATATCCAATGCTGGGAGGATATGGTGAGTCAGAAACATGTGAAGTTCTGCCAGTGGAGGTATTAATTATTACTGCATTTCTGGAAAGGAGTTTGACATCAAGAACCTTGGTCTGTAGTTTTCTTTTTTTGTTGTGTCCTTTCCTGGTTTTGGTATCAAGGTACTACTGGCTTTGTAGAATGAGTTGGGGAGGATTCCTTCCTTCTCAATGTTATAAAATAGTTTTTCTGTAGTACAGGTACCAGTTCTTTGTAGGTTTGGTAAAATTCAGCTGTGAAACCCTCTGGTCTGGACTTTTTTTTGTTGGAAGATTTTTATTCCTGCTTCAATTTTATTACCTGATGTTGGTCTGTTCAGGAGTTCTATTTCTTCCTGATTGAGCCTAAGGAGGTTGTATGTTTCCAGGAATTTGTCAGTTTCCTCAACTTTTTCAAGTTTTATGTGCATATAGATTTTTATAGTATTCAGAGATGATACTTTGTATTTCCATGGTATCAATTGTAATATCTCCTTTTTCATTTCTGATTGACCTTATTAGGGTCCTTTCTTCTGTGTCGCTGGTTAATCTAGCGAGAAGCCTGTCAATTTTATCTTTTCAAAGAACTAACTTTTTGTTTCTTTAATCTTCTGTGTAATTCTTTCGTTATCAATTTCATTTAGTTCTACTCTGACCTTAGTTATTTCTTTTCTTCTGCTGGGTTTGGAATTGGTTTGCGCTTCCTTTTCCAGTTCCTTGAGACGACTCATTAGATTGTTGGTTGATTTGTGATCTCTCTGTCTTTTGGACATAGGCATTTAAGGCTATGAATTTTCCTCTTAGGACTGTGCAGAATCCCACAGATTTTGGTGATCTGTGTCCGCTTTGTCATTTAGTTCGAAGAATCTTTTGATTTCCATATTAATTTCCTCCTTGACCCAATAATTGTTCAGCAGTAGGTTGTTTAATTTACATGACTTTGTGTAGAGTTGAGTGTTTCTGTTGGAATTGATTTCTAATTTTATTCCACTGTGGTCTGAGAAGATACATGGTATAATTTCTATTTTTTTTTAATTTGTTGAGACATGTTTTGTGGCCTAGGATGTGATCAATCTTAGAGAATGTTCTGTGAACTGATGAGAAGAATGTATTAATATATTCAGTAATTTGGGGGTAGAATGTTCTATAAATGTCTGTAGGCCCATTTGTTCTAAAGTCCTGTTTAAGTCCATTGTTTCTTGTTTATTTTCTGTTTGGAGGATCTGTCCCATTGTCAGTGGGGTGTTGAAGTCCTCAGCTATTATAATGCTGCTGGTTATCCTTTTGTTTAGATCTAGTAGGGTTTGCTTTGTAAATCTGGACATACCTGTGTTAGGTACATAGATATTTAGGATTGTTATGTCTTCTTGTTGAATTGTTCCCTGCACCATTATATAATAACCATCTTTGTCTTTCTTTTGTTGATTTGAAGTCTGTGTTATCTAATAAGAGAACTGCTACACCAGCTTTCTTTTGGTTTCCATTTGCATGGAATGTTGTTTTCTATCCCTTTGCCTTGAGTCTGAATGAATTTTTGTGGGTTAGATACATTTTCTGGAGACAGCAGATACTTGGTTTATATTTTTTTATCCATTCAGCCATTCTGTGTCTCTTCAGTGGGGAATTCAAGCCATTCACATTTATTGAAAAAAACTGATAAATGTAGTGGATTTCTGTTCATTCTGTTGGGTAGAACTTTATTGCTTTGTTTTACCTCTTGAGCCATTGTAGTATCTGGGCTCTGAACTTTAGCTTTTGGATGGTTTTACACTGGTGGGTGTCTATTGTGATGATATATATGTGAGTGTATAATGCAGATCTGAGTACTTCTGCAGGGCAGGCCTGGTCTTGACAAATTCCTTCAGCTTTTGCTTGTCTAAGAAAGAGTCTTTTTTTTTTTTTTGCGACAGAGTCTCACTGTGTTGCCCAGGCTAAAGTGCCATGGTGTCATCTTAGCTCACAGCAACCTCAAACTCCTGGGCTTAAGCGATCCTACTGCCTCAGCCTCCCGAATAGCTGGGACTACAGGCATGCGCCACCATGCCCGGCTAGTTTTTTCTATATATTTTTAGTTGTCCAATTAATTTCTATTTTTAGTAGAGACGGCGTCTCGCTCTTGCTCAGGCTGGTTTCAAACTCCTAAGCTCAAACAATCCGCCTGCCTCGGCCTCCCAGAGAGCTAGGATTACAGGCGTGAGCCACCACACCCGGCCGTCTGAGAAAGTCTTTATTTATCTCTCCTATAAGAAACCCAGTTTTGCAGGATACACAATTTTAGGCCAGCCATTATTCTGTTTGAGAAGATTGAGAATGGGGCCTCAATCCCTTCTGACTTGCAAGGTCTCAGTTGAGAAGTCTGCAGTTAGTCTGATGGGTTTTCCTTTGTAAGTTACCTGATGCCTTCACCTTACAGTTCATGGAAGAAAGCTAGCACTCTGGTCATCTCCATCCCTCTCTCCAGAAGGCAGCCCACCCAGAATGTCCAGACTCTGGGGTCCTCCAGGACCCCAGAGATCCTCTGGGACCCACCAGCCCCCTGTGGCTCCCGCATTCTGGGCCAGAGTTGGGAAATGTTTGTGTGGGAACGAGTGACATGAAATCTGAGGGGCTGAGGCCTCCTGGGGAGGACAAAGGTGCATGGTGGGTAGAGAAGCGATACAGCGCCTGCCATCTGAGCTTGGGTCTACAGTGATAGGAAATGATCCCAGGGCACCGGCCGCCTGGTGCTTCGTCCTCACCAAGCTCCCAGTTCACTGGTGGCAGCAGCTTCTGTTCTCGTGAGGGTAGAAGAGCTCTCCAGCAGCTCGGAAGCCCACTGACTGCCAGAGATGCCAGGGAGGGAGAAATAAGCCGCTTTACCGACCCTTCTCACTGCACTCCAAGGCTCTCGGGGGTTGATCTTGACCAATAACCTGCTCCTTCGTGTTCTGCTCCTAATTTTGGAGGCTTTCTTCCCATGCTTGAGAACTCTGGAGCCTGCTTAAATCATCATCCTGGCTGCTCTGCTGGCTGCTCTCTCTGCAGGTCTTCAGTTTACTTCACAGATCACTTGAGTCTTGATAGATGTCTGGTATATGTCCAGTGGCTTGTCTCTCCTGGGCACCTTATTAACAACAGAAATTTATTTCTCGTGGTTCTGGAGGCTAAGAAGTCCAGGATAAAGGCACTGGCAGATTCAGTGTCTGGTGAGGCCCTACTTCTTGTCTCATAGGTATCTGTCTTTTCGCCGTGTTCCCACATGACAGAAGAGCAAGTTTTGCTTTATTGGCATCACAAACCCTAAAACTGTTTAGTCTGAATCTTTGGGTAACTAAACTTCTGGGGATCTTGCCTGAAGGAGTCATCAGAGTTGCAAAGACCTATATAGTCATCTGCCACATAATGAAGTTTCCGTCAATGACAGACCACATATACAACAGTGGTCCCCTAAGATTATAATACCGTATCTTTACTGTGCCTTTTCTGTGTTTGGATATATTCGACACAAAAATATTAATACTACCCATTGTGTTACAGTTGCCTACAATATTCAGTATGTAGGCATGCTATACGGGTTTGTAGCCTGGGAGCAGTAGACTATACCATATGGCCTAGGTGTGCCGCCCATACCATCTAGGTTTGTATAAGGACACTATTGATGTTCCCACAGTGATGGAATTACCTGATGACATATTTCTCAGAATATATCCCCATCCTTAAGCAACACATGACTATATTCACAAGGATATTCATTGCTGCCGTGTTTGTATTTAATAGTGAAAAACTGAAAGTAACCTGAATGCTCAATATTAGGAATATGGTTAGATTTATATGGGATATTATAGATTATCATGTGATCCTTTTTTTGCATTTCCCATCTTTTTTGGGAATATTATTATAACATGGATTAAGCAGGAGTAAAAATCATGTATGTGTGTGTATATTTGGCTGAGGGGAAAATGCATTGATAAGAACTGGAAGTAAGTACGTTATTCCAGATTTCTTTGGGCAAGGAGTTGACAGGTAAGATTTTAATGTGGAACAGAAGGGACATTTCAGGGGAACCTTGATGTTGGTTTTGGACCTGGAAAGATGGGAGAACTCTGTGGGCCGTGCATAGACAGGGTGTTCATCAGAAGGCCTGTGTATGTGGGAAACAGTGGTCTGGTCCGGCTGGAGGCAGGGTCAGAAGTGAAGAGCAGGGTCAGGTGCAGTGACTAAAGCCTGTAATTCTAGAAAAGCAGGGCCAGGATAGATCAAGGACTCTTTTAAGCACTTTGGGAGGTGATTCTGACCTTGAACTGACTAAGATAGGGGTTTACAGAGAGAGAGCAAAACCTCGAACACGGAGAAGATTATAAAGGTAGCATGGATTTGGCCCTGACAACACACCCTCTTTCTGAGGCAGTGATTCCTTCATGTCCTTCTCAGGTTCAGATTCAGAACAAGAAAGTGGACATCTCTAAAGTCTCCTCCAAATGTGGGTCCAAGGCTAACATCAAGCACAAGCCTGGTAAGTGGTGCCTCTCTTGCCCAACCGGGACTCCCAGGGTGGGTGGTCCTGCTGTGGGCCAGCTGCACAGCCCTCTGGCTAGGGAGGGTTTCATCCATGTGCCTTTATCGTTCCATAAAGACTCATTGAGCCATCTCCCACCCAGGATACTGCAATGGAAACAGCACAGTCCTCAGTCCTTGTCAGAGAGGGGACGTTAACTTCTCAGTGGAGGAGGAATAGTTTGTAAAGGCTGCCATATGCACAGGCACTCTTGAGCACCTGGCATGGGCATGGCACTGTTGGCCTAGACCTGAGGGAAATGTGTGCTCTAGGCCGAGGACCTGGGTCAGCCTCCCAGACTGAGTATTCCAGGAGCTAATACTGAAGGAGCTCTGTAGAGAGCAGTGGTCGAGACTCACCTGTCAGACAGATTAAGGAGCAAAGAGTGTTCCCAGCAGTGAAGTATGAGCCACTAGCCCTGGCAAGAGAGTGGGAGGCATTCAGTTCTGCTGCTTAGGCCCACGGACACAGAGCTTACAACTGCAGCGATGCAGTTTCCTTCAAGCAACACAGTTGACCCAATGTCCCCATAAAGGCCTCTGAACAGAGCCTGGGCTCTTGCCTTGGCTAGCACCCTCGCAGCCTCGTGTGTCCTGGTCCCTGGGTCTACAGCAGTTTGGAGGTGAGCAGTATTGCTGCAGCTTCAGGCACACTGGCTGACAGATAAGACATCTCAGAAGGGCAGCCACCATGGGCAAGTTAAGGTGAAGGCAAAGAAAACTCCTATCTCAACAACTGATCCAGTTTAGAATGTGCTCTATTTAAAAAGATAGAAACAGTTTGGTCCTTAACTAACCATCACTTTTTTCTTTTATCTGGAAAATCTACTCTTGTGAGATATCTCCTTTCTTACTGACAATGAGTCAGTTAGGGTCTAGTTTTGCCTGGGCTAGAACTCTGGTGCATAGGAAACCTGGAGACTTCAGCCAGAAGCTGGGCGCTGAGCTCTGCAATATGAGCTGAGAGGAAGGTGGAAGAAAAAGAGAAGGACTCAAAGGAAGCCACACTGCTGGGCCTTGAGTGGGACTGGTGCCCAGTGAGCTCTGAACCCCACCCTTGTGTACAGGTCACCTTCCATCCCTGCCCCAGCCAAGGCTGCTAGACTGGGCCTGACCTGGTCCGTGACTGCCCTTTCTCAGCTCACAGTCCTGGGGCCGTCCTCTCCCTTCTGCCTGTCCTGCTTTCCACTACAGCGTGGTTCTGCTAAGGGTCTCAGACAGCGTCTACAACCTGTCCCTGTCAGTCACTTTTTGGTGGTGCCTTTGGGCAAGTCACTTCTCTTTTCCAGCATCAGTTTTAGCAGCTGTGAAACAAGGGTCAGGACCCTGATAGGACGTTCCTAAGACTTCAGTGAGGCTGTGCCTCAGAAACACTAGGAACATGACCTGGGTAGCTGGAGGGGTCGTCGCACTGCCAAGAGAATCAAAGGCAGCTGCTCATCTCAACACCTTTGGAGGGTTCTCCCTAGAAGCTGTGCTCTGTGCCCTGGTCCCACCCAAGCTTGGTGTGCAGCTGCTTGCTGCCAGCTGGGGTGATGGCGAGAATGGCTGTCCTCCTCTATAGAGGTATTCCCACTGACTAGATGGAGAGGTGGTCTCAGCCTCACTTTAGTACGAGAAGCCCCATTTGGACAAGCTTATTCACAGTTCCTCATTTGCCCTCACAGCCACCAGGAGCAGATCACATTTTGCACACATCACCAGTCCTTGGCCAAGCTCAAGTTTCTATTCCAGACTCCTAGCTTTGCCTGCTGGGATATTTCTCTGCCACCCTTAAGTGACCAATTCCTTTTTGGTTCCAGGTGGAGGAGATGTCAAGATTGAAAGTCAGAAATTGAACTTCAAGGAAAAGGCCCAGGCGAAGGTGGGATCCCTCGATAATGTGGGCCACCTACCTGCAGGAGGTGCCGTGAAGGTAGCAAGTGGGTCACCAGGGAGACAAAGCTGGGAAGGGTGGGGACTATGCAGCTAGGGTCAAGGTCCTGGCAGGTAGGCGCCTGTCACCGCCCCTCAGTCTCTTCAGGAGTCATGTATTCACCCACACCATTGCTGTTTTCCCATCGTCCATCATCAGACCTGAGCGAGGCGGGAGAGATGTAGAGGCCCCAGCCCAGCCACCACTCACCTGTCAGCTGGAGGCGGTGGCCTGCCTTTCTTATCGAGCCCATCTCAGCCATTTTTAGAGGGACTGTGGACTGGGGCACAGGTCATCCCAGGCGAGCTCTCCCCAGCTGTCTCATGGAGGAGGGGAATGTGGGTTCCTGTGCCTTGTCAGGCTCCATTCCTGGCCTGGGCACAGGATAGCACATTTTCAACTGCCAGTGACAGCAGGCTGCCTCTGCAGGGCCTGCACATGGCCTGCCCCACCCGGGGCTCCAGGAGAGAGTTCAAGAGGCAGAGCTTCCCATTCTCCAGCCTGCTGGGCCTCTCCTCCCTTCCCTCTCTCCCTTTTCCTCCCTTCCTCCTTCACAGTACTGTGGATCCTTCTGTGTGCCAAGATGCTGTCTGTCCTCTGTTCATGTCATCGGTGGGTGGGGGGACCCATGGGAGCAGCATCTTGCAGGCTTCCAAGCATAAGGGTAGCTGCAGCTGCTCGGGGCCTCTGCTCCTGCCTCTACTTGCCCAGTGCTGGTCACTCCCCGTCCCTTTGTCCCACCCTCTCTCAGTGCTTTGATTCAAACCCCAGTTAGTTTCTGTGAACATTTGGGGGGTCCTGGCTGTCACAGGCTCTCGGTTCGTGTCCCCCACACCTTGTGAGGATGCCGATCTTCATTCTGTTTTGAATCGAGTCTATTTCAGTGGGACATTAACTCAACTTCAGTCTCTTGTCCAAGGCCATACAGCAAACAAGTGCGAACCAATATTCTCACTTGGGCTTTTCTTTTTTCATTTTTTTTTTTAACAGATTTTTTTTACTGCTCGGTGCACATGGCTGCACTCTCAGGCCCCCACTGCTCAACACCTGGGCCTTTCTGTATTCTTTCCTTTATTCACATTATCTCCCTTTATTATTTCTGGAATTATATTTCTAATTATATTTCTTTCACTGCTCTGCTTAAAAACCACTGTGGAGTCTCCCTTGTCACTTTTTGGGCATTCAGGGACACAGGCCTTCCAGCTCACATGTGGCTTCCCACAGTTACTCTCTCTTTACTGCTTTATTCACACCGAGTGTTCAGTGTCCCCAAATTGTCCTCCTCCTGTGAAGCCCTCCAGGCCCTCAAAGTCTCCCTGGGTCATACCTCCTAGACACCTCCTTCCTGCCTCCCCTGGGCCCCAGAACAGTGCCCAGCACAGAAGAGGCCTCGCTGTCTGTGGTATGTGACCAGACAGAGGAATGGGCAGGGGCACCGTGTGAGTTACCCTTCTCTGAGCACATGCTGTGCCGGCACTGAGAAGTGGCAGGCTGTACCCCTCGGGGACCTTCCTAACTGGCCTGTGGCCCTGCTGCTTCCCGAGCAGGTCCGGGCCCACCATCTGAAGGTTGCTCTTCAGGCTCGTTGCTGACTCTTTTTTGTCACAGCTACTTTTTATTTGGTACCAGCGTTGTTGAGAGGCCTGGTACCTCTCCCCTCAGAGATGCTTCACAAAGCCTTGCGTGTCACAGCGGGGCTCTGAGAGTGTCACTAGCCCATCGCTCCCGACCCTCAGGAGTTGGTCTCACAGGTGGGGTGGGAGCAGGGGCTGGGGGCCACGTGGTCCAGATTCTCCAAGTGACTGCACGTTGAGCCAGTGGGTGCTGGGACAGCAAGGGTGGGGGCTGCGTGTGAAACCCGCCACCATCACCCCATTCCACTCCCTCCCCGACTGACCCTGCACTGTCTCCCCCGTTTCATTGTAGACTGAGGGCGGTGGCAGCGAGGCCCCTCCGTGTCCGGGCCCCCCCGCTGGGGAGGAGCTGGCCATCTCTGAGGCAGCGCCTGCAGCTGGCGCCCCTACTTCAGCCAGTGGCCTCAGTGGCCACACCACCCTGTCAGGGGGTGGTGACCAAAGGGAGGCCCAGACCTTGGACAGCCAGATCCAGGAGACAAGTAAGTGGCTGGGCTCCGCCTAAGGGCCAGCCAGGGGCCCTGCCACTGGCCGCAAATTAAAACTCCTTTGTATTTTGACTAGAGTGTGGCCTAAATTTTAACAAAGTAACCTTTTATTTTCCAGGCATCTAATGATGACATTCTGGTCTCGTCTTCCGTCTCCCCTGTGTTCCCCCTCTTGTCTCCCCTGTCACCCTCTCCCTTCCTTCCTCCCTCGCGTGTCACTGCAGATTGAGACCTACAGGCTGACGTTCCGGGCAAATGCCAGGGCCCGCACCGACCACGGGGCTGACATTGTCTCCCGCCCCCCCCACTTCCCTGGCGGCCCCAGCTCAGGCTCCCGGGCCCTGGGCTCCCTCCGGGCTGTCTGCTAGACCTGTGAGCGCTCAGGCTCTGGGCAGCCCGCTGGGCCTCCTTCCCTCCTGCTCGCTTGCCCGGGCGGCCACAGCCCCGCCCCACACCGCCTTTCAGTCCCTGCCCCAGGCCCAGCCCCCTGCTTGCTCTTGTCCCTTCACTGCACCACTGCTGGAGGAGCCAGGGAGGGAAGAGGGTGGATGGGGCTAAGGTGGGGTCTCGGAGGGCAGAATAGGATTCCAGCCTCCTTTGTTTGGTTTTTTTGGACCAAACCCAAAAGGAACCGACATGCCTTCCCTCCTCCCTGGATCTACCTGGAGGGAAGAGTGGAGGCGTATTCCAAGTGATAACTGGATGCTGACCCTGTTCCCTAGAGCCTGCTAAGCCACCTCCTCTCCTTTTGACCCCACAAAGGCACCCAGGTGGTTTCGGTCCCCTCTTGCTGCCCTGCCCCGAGTTAGTCAGGGGTCAGTGCTGCCTGGCCCCGCTGCTTACCATACCTACCTAGCTGCTGTTATATTTTTCTTTTTCTTATTTTATTCTTTTATTTTCTAATAACCTATAAACTGGTGGAATAGTTTTGCAGGTTGAAGCCATGTCTAAATGAAAGTCCTCAGTAGGTGTTAAGGGAAACAGGGAGGGGAGATCTTTAAGCCTCCACCCAGGAGGACATCAGGCTTTGGGAGCTGCCCTTTGGGCAGCTTGGGGCCCTGGAGATGGTATCGGCAGGGAAGTGAGGTGCAGCGGCTGTGGCTGGTGAGCGGGTCAGGCACACTATGGGCTGGTCAGACTGTGGACTGGTGGTTTTGGCATTTTGTGTGTATGCTGCTTTTCATTTCTAACCAAGAGGCTGGTTTGGGCATCTGTCTGTCTCATTCCCTGGGATCTGGTGGTCAGCCCTGGGATACAAGGCCAGGACCTGAGAAACAGGAAACGGCCATGGTAGTCCAAAATCCTTCTGGCCTGCACTTGCAGCCTAGGACACTCAAGCCCTTGCTTGTGTCCAGGGGAGCCTGAGATGTCCAGAACTCATGTGGATAGTGGGGAATCAAGTCTGGAAATTTAAAAATAAGACATGAGACTGAGGCCACCCCGATTCCCACACAGCCTGACTAGAGAAGGGAGGGAGGAGAGGTGAGGCCAGCCTGTGGATGGGGTCCCAGCTAGGCCTGGTCTTGGGATGGCTGCAATGATGAGAAATCCTGGGAATTGTATTGACACAAAGATTCTTATTGCACTTGTATTTTTTGTATTAAAGTTTGCATGGTTTCTAATAAAGGATTAAAACATAAGTTTGTAGTGAAATGGCCTGGGAGTTTCCAAGGACTTCTCCTCTGGAGAGGCATTTGCTGCAGTGCAGATTTGCCTCTGAGGAGGCTGCCTCAGACTTGGCCCCTCAGACCCTCCTCCCAATTTCTGCCCCTCTGTTCCTGGCATGCCTTGGAGCCGAAGGTAAGGGTCTTGCCTTAGGTTCAGATTTGATCCCCATGTACAGGGAGGGCATCCCTGGGCCTGACAGATCCTCCCTTTCTGAGGTAGCAGTTAACCTAGGGAGGTTGGATACCATATTCCCACCTCCCCCAGCACATACCAAGAAATTGCAGAGGCCTCATGGGAAAAGCGCTGCCTGAGCCAGGGGGACCAGCTTTCTTCCTGAGACTGCAGCATGCCTCAACTGTGCCAGGGACATTAGGGCACCAGTGTTTTGTCAGCAGGTGGAAGAGGCAAGATGAAACTGGGGAGAAGGAAGCAACAAGGATTGGGTAGCAAGGAGATACAGCTGGGGCGATGGCCCTGCTGGCCTCCCTTGTGTTGATCTTGGGGTCATGAGGATGCTGAGATTGTCAACAGGCTCTGAGTCCTTTCGCTCCTTTGGCCAAGAGTAGCGGGGGGAGGTAACCCAAGTGGGAAGCTCTCTAGGTGGGCAGCAGGCATGGACAGTGTTCTTAGAGGTTGTCTGGTCACAGCTCCCTTGAGGGAACGCACAAGCCAGAGAACCAGAGCAAGCTGGCCTGAGAGGTGGGGACCAGATGCCCCTATGTGATGTACCACTCAGCAGCCACTTGGGTGCAAGACAATTCTGTACTTCCCAACTTGCTTATGGCGCAACCATTACCCGTTGTCAGTGACTTGTAGCAATTTAAGAGTAAATAAAGCTGCCTGATGTCCCATCACACAGGCCCTGCACGTCTTCTGTATGCCTTGATTTGTCTCTACTGCTAACATCTATGGTCCCTGCCTCCGCCCGCACCCCTCCACCCCCTCCCCACCGGGACTGGTGTGTTGTGTGCAGTCTTGATGACCTAAGCACTCAGCCCTCTCAGCTGTGAACTTGTGGATATGGCAAAGGACCACTGTGCTTGTGGCAAGGGCTGCCACACAACCCAAGGCCTCGGTGGCCTGTGGAACTCTATTCTCTTGGGAAGGAGCTGCTCAACACTTGCTGTCCAAACCCACAAGAACAGAGACAGCTCTGACAGGCTCCCAGTGGGGTGGGCACCTATAGGAGCAGCTGTGCCTAAAGACTGGGCTGGCCCAAGCAGTTCAAGCTGGTTAACGGCACTGGTGGTTCAAACCACCACTCTTGGGGAGGGGGGGGGCTCTAACCCTCTTCCCCTGCAAAACTTGGGGCCACAGGCAGCCCTGTCCCCAGCGAGCATCTTGGTCTCTCCCGTCTATACCTTCCTTTTTCTTCCTCTTGGTTTGGGGACGTGTGTGGCCCAGAGTGCTGAAGCCCTGAGAGAGGAGCCCCTAGTGGATAGCAATGCTCACAAGGGATAAATAGAACTTTATTTTAAATAAACATTTGCACTCTGTACATAGCCCCAGCAGAAGCAGGGCTCAGTCGTCAGCTGTCTTGCGCACGTCAAAGCTGCCACAGGGTCCTCTCAGCAGCTCTGCCAGCAGCGCAAGCAGCTGCCCGTGCTCCTGCTGCACGCTGGGGGGGAGCGCAGCCAGCTCGCTGCGCAGGCTCCGCTCCACCATGCGTCTCAGGGCCCGACGCAGCTCCCTCAGCAGCTGCACTGTGCGTGAGTCGCCCTCCAGCCGCAGCAGGTCACTGTCGCTCAGGGAGATGGTGGCCCGGCGCCCATCATCTGGGGGAACAGGAAAGACAGTGAGGAGCCTAGATGAGGCCACCCTGAGCAGCAGGACACAGAGCAGTAGGGGTAGAAGGCCTGCAGGTACCCACCACGGATGTGCACATCCCCGTCGGTCAGGAGCAGCACAGCTAGTGGGTGCACCTGGGAGGAATCCCGGACAAAGACGCTGCCATTGGACTTGACTGCCATGAAATACGTCAGCCATCGGCTCCGTAACCGCGTGGCCTCCCTAGGGAATACAGGGCCGAATGAGGCCACCCTTCTGGCCCTTCCCAGCTACCCAATCCAGTCCTGCCTGCCCCCCACCTGTTAATGGTCGACTTGTGCAGCAGGATGTTGCCTGATTTGGTCCTGTATGTGACACTGTTGGGCTTGAACTTCCCCTGCCGGGTGACCTTGCCCTGCCTCACCTGTAGGAATGGAGAAAAAGGTGGGTGAGGCTGAGCAAGGAGCTGGGTACAAGGAAGGAGGCTGGGACCTGGTCAACTCCTACTCCCTCCTGGAGGCAGCACCTGGATGAGGTTGGGATAGAGACCAGCCATCAACACGCCCTTCACCAACTCCTCTTCTTCACTGTACTCATTGCACTGGGCAGAGGCCAGAGTGCAGTCTGAGGGTTTGCCCACCAGGAAAGCCTCATAAATGTTCTCAGAGAACTGCTTGATGAGTCCTGGGAAGGCAAAGTGCACAGTAAACCTGGGGCCTCCTGGCCACAAGGCTGGCAGGGGTGACAGGCAGCCAGTATGGGCAGGAACAACGTAAGGGGCTCAGAGGAGACCAGGTGTGGGCAGCGGCTGACCGTGGATGAAGCGCAGGCTGGGCGCATACAGCAGGTTTTCCTCTAGGTAGTTCTCCCGGGAGCTGCGGTCCTGCCAACGCAGCACCTCCTCCCAGCCAGCTACAGCCCGCACGAAGGCCAGGTGGTCACTGCCACTGTCATGGCTCAACAGTGCCTTTACCTGGGAAAAGAAGGTACCCAGGTCACAGGGGAGGGGCCAGAGGAGGCCCCTTGGGACAGTGTATGATGGAGGGTCAGAAAGGAGAGCCAGAGTGCTACGGGAAGGGACTAGATCTAACCTTGTCCACCTCCGCCCTGTTCTGCAAGCTGCTGCTGAACGGGTCCCGGGTGAGGCAGGAAACGACCACCAGCAGCGGGTGCAGGCAACGGAAGATGGCAGCCAACACTATGGCCTTGGCCAGCCGGGGGTCAGTGGAGATGTGGGCCAGGCGCTGCCCCAGGGTGGTCAGGTACTCCCGCTGGTCCAGTACCCCTGCAACAGCTCAGCTGTCAGCCACAACCTTGAGAGCCACTCCCCAGACCAGCCCAGCCCGGCCCCCACTCACCGATCTCCTGGAGCAAGATCACGGCCTCATCTACCGCCTTGATGTTTGGACTGTCCACAGCCTTGGAGAGGAACTCCACTGCCTACAAGAACAAGCCAGAGCCCGCCATGAGCCTACTTCCCACCAGCCTGTTCCCTAGGCCTGCCCCGGCCCCGCCCCACCCTGCCCCGCCCCTGCCGCACCGTCTTCTCAGGCATGTGGATTTTGGCTTGCAGCACCAGGTTCTCAAGGGGCGTGCGCAGGATCTCTGGCACTTGGAAAGGGACCATTTTCTCCAGCCGGCTTCGTGGAAATAAATGGTAGGCAAAGCCTGACTGGCAGCGGCCCGCCCGGCCCCGGCGCTGGATCACATTTGCTCTTGACACCCACACCGTCTCCAGGCAGGACACCTGGGGGAGGGGACAGGTGAGCAGCAACACAGACGTCAAAGGCCTTCCTCAGTGTTTCCCCACATCTCAAATAACCCTTCACCAGCCACCAGCCACCCCACAACCAAAACAGGGACACTGAGACCCTGTAAGTATGGCCTTCTCAGGACACACAAAGCAGGTCTAAGGCAGATCTGGGCTGGGGCCACCTTGGTCTTCAGGTCGTAGCGTTCCTCCTTGTGCAGACCGCTGTCCACTACGTGCACAATGTCATTGACCGTGATGGAGGTCTCAGCAATATTGGTGGCCAAGACAATCTTGCGCACCCCAATTGGAGGCTGCTGGAATATGGCCTTCTGGTCCATCATGGGGATGTTGGAGTGCACTGGTGGGCAGCAAGACACACTGGTTACGTGCGCTGCTTCCACAAAAACCACCCCCTGGGATGAAGGCAGGGCAAGAATTTTGACCCCATTTCGATGAAACTGAGGCCTAGATAAATAACATGTCCAGTGAAAAGTAGTGGAGCTTGGTCAAAAACCTGGGCCCCCTGAGTCCCAGTGGGATCAGTCCCCAGGACAGAGGGCAAGACTCATTTCTGGGGATGCATCATTCCTTATACCCGGGCTCTCACCTGGCAGGATGAGGTACTTGCTCTCGTGTATGCCCAGGGCCTCCTGGAGGCGTTGCTGCACTCCTTTGATCTCCTGCCAACCAGGCAGGAAGCACAGGATCCCACCTGTAAAGGGGCCCTGCAGGCGTGAGCCAATGCTCCTGCACGTGGGGGTCAGGGTGGGCATGGGGCCGAGGGGGAAGCACCCACCTGGTTCCCCATGGGCATCGATGTGCAGAACCAGATCAGTCACGAGGTCCAAATCCAGTGCACATTCATCCTCAGACTGGGGTGGGGGAGAGAGGCCACAGTCACAGCACAGGGTAAGAGGTCGCGCATAGGACACAGCCACCGTGACTCAGTGAGACAGAGCCACTTGACATGTCAACTCCAATCCTCACATACTTGCCACGCAGGCGTGATTATTCCCCCATTTCTATCAAGGAAACTGAGGCCACCAAGCCACAGGGACAGGGAGGAGGGGAATCCACAGAGGAAAGGCCAGAGCCCTGGGTGGAATGGGGTGGGAGCATCCCTCACCTCATGGTGCCGGTGCCGGTGTGGGTATTGGTGCTTGCCCAGCTTGGCCAGGATGTCCTCCAAGTAGTGCTCCTTGACAGGGTACATGAAGCCAGGCACCTTGATGACAGGGCAGCCACCAAAGTAGCGGGAGAAGCGCTCATTATCCCCCGTGGCACTCATGAGCACCAGCCGCAGGGCTGGGTTGAGCCGCTGCAGGCCCTTGAGCAGAATCAGCAGGAAGTCTGTGTTCACGTCCCGCTCATGTACCTCGTCCACGATGACGTGGCTCACGCCCTCCAGGCTGGGGTTGCTCTGCAGCTTCCGCAGCAGGATGCCCACAGTGCAGAAGAGCAGGGCCCCACCTCGGGCGGGGGGCTTGCTTTCCAACCGCACCTGGAAGCCCACGTTCCGGCGCAAGGAAGGGCCCAGTTCATGGCTGACCCGCTGTGCCACAGACACAGCCGAGATGCGGCGAGGTTGGGTGATGATCACATTGCAGCGGGCACCGCGGCCCTCGGTCACATAGCGCTCCAGGAGCAGCTGGGGGATGCGTGTGGTCTTCCCACAGCCTGTGTCCCCAGAAATGACCACCACCGGGTGCTGCTCAATGGCACTGAGAATGGTATCCCGATGTGGGTCCACAGGTAGCTGAGGAACCTCCTGCCAGACGGGCCCTCGCCGCCGCCACAGCTCTAACAGGCTCTGGCTCAGACGCACCTCCTCTGCTTCTGACAGGGGCATGTAGGGCTTGCCTGTGATAGGGTCACTCAGGGGCCCTGAGTCCTTGCCCAAGGGCAAGATGTCATCGCTTTGCAGCCGGAGCTCTGGGGAGGTCCATGAACTGTCGACGGGGTACTGGGGGGCGGGGAGGCAAGCAAAATAGTGAAAGAGAAATACCATTTTCCTCATTCACGTACAACCAGCCCCTCCACAGGATTCACCTGGGGCAGATGTTATGGCCCAACCTGCTGGGCAGAGGACTCAGTCCGTGACTGCCCTGGGACCCTCGTGTGCAAGATTGGGCTGCTCAGGACTGGGGGATCCCAGGCTCCATCCTCAGTAGGGAAAATGGGGAGTTACTAGTGCCTGTCGCAGGTAGAGGCCATCAGTCCAGAGAAGATGGAGACAGACTATGGGGTTTGGGGTGGGGCAGAGAAAGATGTTGGCGGGGCCCTCTTACATGATTCAAGAAGGTCTCTATCTTGCGCAGGATGGGCTCGGGCACCTGGATGGTACATGGTCGACGCTGGGTCTCACCCAGCTCTCGCAAGGAGGCCAGGTTATACATGGCATGGGTAAGCGGCTCATTGTTCCTGTCCACCAGGCCCAGGCTCTGCAGAGGGGACATGTATAGCTCAGTCTATGCTCTGGTCTCCCCAGGAACTGGCCTAGACAGGCTCAGGAGCTCCAAGAGAGAACTTGTGCAGAGCAGACTCTTTTTTCTAAAAGATTTTGGTTTTTGGTGGA
Organism: Avahi laniger; assembly: GCA_963575035.1. Lineage (NCBI taxonomy): Eukaryota > Metazoa > Chordata > Mammalia > Primates > Indriidae > Avahi > Avahi laniger. The sequence goes on from CAUYSK010106090.1 coordinate 36,537, forward strand.
CGTGGCGAAAGAAGGAATAATTAGGAACTAGGAAAATGTAAATCTCGACAAAATAATTTTTTTAAATGAACTAGTTAAAATTAATTCAAGAAAAGCTAAACCTGATGTGTTAGAGCAGAAGAGCTCTAACAGGGGTGGTGCCTCTTATGAGAAATCTCACCCTGTGCAGCTGGAGCCCCCGACAATACCCAATAGGGCCAATCTCACCTCCACGAATTCCCAGCGTGTACCTGAGACCAGCTAGGCCAGGCCCTCAGTGATACTAGCACACACTATACAGACGCCCTCTGCCTTTGCTGCCTCACCAAAGCCTCCCAACCCTGATCCTTCAGGTAGGCTGCCACCCCTGGTCTCTGCATGGCACCTGTCCCATCTATGACCTCATCATATATAGATGGACGCGGAATTTCCTGTAAATGTCTATTAATGCAACTTGATAAAATTAGCCACTGAAATGAAAACACCATCTTCCCTACATGCCTAAGCTACCTCACCAGAGATAAAACAAGGTATTCCAATGCCTCAGGCAAATGGGTAAAACCATAGTCATTTTTCCCTATAGTCTTGTGTCAACCTGTAATGTCTGGACCCTGTTGACCCATGACAGCCCAGATCAAATACTCCCACCTTAAAGAAGTCTGTCCTCCAAAAGGAACCAATCCCCCTCTTCTGGATTTGCTAGCCCCACGAGCTGTAAAGGAGAGGGACCTAGTCCCTGTACCACGGGAGGTGCCAACACAGCCTCCCTGCTGGGGTAACAGGCTCACCGCCACCAACCCCCAGGACTTCATGGGTTTTCCCTGGCAGCCTCTCTGACATGTGCCACCCAGCTTCTCCCTCAACACTGCTGCCAACTGGAAGCTGGCCTGGCCTCTACCACGCTAAGATGCTTCTGATCATCGGTGCTTGTACATTAAGCTAAAATTCAGAACTCAAAGTTCTACCTATCAGTCCTACTTCTGCCCTCCTGGGCCATAGGTAGTGTTATCCACTCCCTCTTCTCTCTCACTACTTGCCTGTCCTCCCTTCCTCTTCTTTCTCAGGTTCTTTTACCTCTCACCATAAGCTGTGTCTAAAATGTGGTTCCCTTGGGCCAGGTGCCATGGCTCACACCTGTAATCCTAGCACTCTGCGAGGCCAAGGCGAGAGGATCTCTTGAGCTCAGGAGTCCGAGACTAGCCTGAGCAAGAACATGACCCCATCTCTACTAAAAATAGAAACATTAGCCAGGCATCATAGTATGCACCTGTAGTCCCAGCTACTTGGGAGGCTGAGGCAGGAGGATCACTTGAGCCCAGGAGTTTGAGGTTGCTGTGAGCTATGATGATGCCACTGCACTCTACCCAGGGTGACAGAGTGAGACTGTCTCAAAAAATTAAAATAAAATGTGGTTCCCAGAGCCAAATGCATCAAAGGTACACCTCCCCAATCGGAGTAAAG